>MIQA02004315.1:0-10056 GCA_001887855.2 Sclerospora graminicola | reverse complement strand
GTTGCGTATACTCACCTCAAGTCGCCCGTGTTTTGAGCACGGTATATCTCGTATTGGAAAGTGTGGTAATATTTTGGCCTACTGTGGAAGATTGTGGAGTTATATTTGGATTCCCCTTTACATACACGTTTGGATTTACCCCTTTATTGTCATTGGTTTGGCTGGCCGATCGATTATTCTCGGTCCAGCCGTCGCAGTATACAAACTTCAAGTATATTGCCAATCGAGCTCCCCGGTGAAGATTCCCGCCCAGGAGCTACCCCTAGTCCCTACCCTCGTCTCCTTATTCGACGGACTTTACACTTTCGCCCTAGGGTCTACCAAGAGAGCGCAACCGCCAGTACTGACGGGTACACAAGGTGAGTTTTTAACATGGATCATCCAAGTCGTCCGATCAAGCGGATGGAAGCGACCGATCCAGCCGGCCGGAAGCCGGATCGGATCATGACTCGGATGGACGGAGTACCCCCTCCGGTAGTCAGTCGTCTGGGACCCCCGTGGGTGTTCGCGTCTCAGGAAGATTTTCTGAGAGCGACTACTACACCACAATGGTGCGCGTGCCCGGATCTCTTGGTGACCCTGGATATCACCGCGAGTCCCTAGTGGGGGAAAGACCTAAACCTGTCAAATTCGTTGAAGATGTTGTGTCGGGTGCATTGGAGGAAGGCATATCGCCCCCAATGCTGCTGAAGATGGAAGGATGTGATGGTCGACTCGGATTGGGGGAGTTGGAGGTCGACATTAAAGAAGAAGTTACTCCCCTAGAGGCTCCGGCTGGGCCGAATTACGGTACTGGACCGGATAACGGTACTACTCACTATAGTACCGGCCGCTATGCCCAAGCTGGAGCCGGATCGGATTATGGTGCAAGTCACCATAGTCCGAGGAAGGATCATGGTTTCGATCATGATCCTAACAAACAAATGCATAGTATGGATATCAAAGAAGAAGAAAAAACTAAGAAAGAAGAATCGGAAGCTAGAAACGACCGGAGTGGGAAGCTGTCCGGATCAGGATCAAGTCACGATCCGGGTCACCTACCCCTAAAAAGACCGGATTGGCAGGAGCCGGATTATCCAACCCGCAAATATAGGCTTCGTTTCAAGGAAGAAGAAGAGAAGCTGGACGGCCTATCACGGAACGTTACGGATACCAATCTGGAGCGTGCCCGCCATCTTCGCGAGTTGGAGCAGTTTCTGCGGACGGATGGGGTTCTGAAGATAACACGGCCGAAAATCATGGGCGGATTAAAAGGTCCCGTCTCTCCCCCATCCCTCTCAGACAGCCACGTGTCACTTATTACAGGTCTTTTCGATCAACTCAAGCAAGCCGGCATCAACACCGGCGCCTCCGACAGTCAGTCATCTGGGTCCCCCGTGGGTGTTCGCATCTCAGAAAGAATTTCTGAGAGCGACTACACCACATCTTCAGTGCTCTCGTTTAAGGGATGGATATTTTCAAATCCTGATGCCTGAGAAGGATATTCTTCTCACAGCAGTAAGCACTCCAAGCGGTGTGCTCTAGGAGTAGATTGTGATGCTACAGGGGCTTCGAAATGTCCCTGCAGCATTTAATAGATGCGTCACGCATCTATTGCGCCCTGTGCGTGAATTCGCACCGAGCTACTTCGACGATGTGTTCATGCACAGCAAGGCTGAGCACAACAAAAGCGATGTCGATGTTCATAAACCACATCTACGTCGAGAGTTAGAGCTTATGCGTAAACATAAGCTCTATGTCAACTTGAAGAAGTGCACCTGAGATACCCGTTCTTGGCTGTTTTGTGGTAAAGAACAGGGTGCGTTCTGATCCAGAGAAGATAAGGGTGATTGTTGAATACCATACGCCGAACAATGTCAAGGAACATCGAAAGTTCCTTGTGCCGGCAACATATTTGCACAAGTACTAGTGCAATTATGCTGGTCTCATTCGACCTCTTTCTCAATTACTTAAGAAAGAAGTCGAATGGCACTGGGATACCCAGTGCCAAGACGCTTTTGATGCAGTCAAGCGAAGCTTGACTGAGGCACCTGGCTTGGCTATAGCCGATAACGAGCGACCGTTTCACGTCATTTGCGACGCGAGCGGCTTCGCAATCGACTGTGGCTTGATGCAGCGCGGTCGTGATATCTTAATCTTTTATCAATCGCGTCAGTTGCGCCCAGCCGAGCGCAACTATCCAGTGCATGACATGGAGCTCCTTGCCATGAAGTATGCATTGGAATAGTTTCGGATCTATCTCCTAAGAGCTAGAGCGTTTGTGGTTTACATGGACCATGCATCGTTATGCACGGTTGTAAATTTACTACTCATTTCCCAAAGAATTGCGCGATGGCTGTCATTCTTTGGAGAAAACAACTTCACGCTTGTGTATTAACCCGGAAAGTTGAACGTGATAGCAGATGCGCTATCACGTCGGCCTGATCACGAGACGAAATCCTCGGTAACCAAAAGCATCAGTGCAAACGCAATTTGTTGCACTGCTCTGTCGTCGTCCCTTGTACGACAGGTACAACAAGCGTACAAAACAGACGAGGAGATACGTCTGTTGATTGATTACTTAAGTAAACAATCAGATCAGAAGCGCGACGAACTACCAGAGTTCCTTCGCGCTTGCGTACATCGTACCGATTGCACTATGGTCTGCTGCTTTACAGCACAGACCATCAGATACTGTTTAAAAATCATGATGCACCGATCTCGGGGCATCAAGGTCGAAATAAGACATACCCTTCTCTCGCACGCGATTTCTACTGGAGGAGCCAGTATAAACGGGTACGTAAGTACGTACGCGCTTGCGAGATTTACCAGCGCTTAAAGCCCGCGCACTCTGCGAAGGCTCCCTTCCAATCTCTGCGGGTTCCGACAGAGTGTTAGAAAACTTTTTCAATGGACTTCATCTTCGGTCTACAGCCCGACAACAGTCGGAAGACTGACATTGTGGTCTTTGTAGACCGATTCAGCGAGAAGGTTCATCTTGCTGAGTGTCAGCGAATGTTACTGCCGCGCAAACAGCGCGGATATTCGTTAACACGGTATTCCGTTTGCACGGAATGCCGGGAAACATAGTCTCGGATCGTGATCTGAGACTTACAGGACGTTTCTTGCAAGAAACGTTCTCTTTACTTGGAACGCAGTTGAAGATGTCAACTGCGGATCATCCGGAAACGGATGGGCAAACAGAACGCGTTAAACGCGTTCTCGGAAACATGCTGCGTTCATACGCGCGTGCCTTCGAACAGTGGAGTGTATTTTTGCCACTCACTGACTTTGCAATCAATAACTAGGTACATGCTTCCACAAAGCATACACCGTTCTACATGAATATCATGAGGCATCCACGAACCACAGCTTTACTTTGCGGTACGCCAAATCTAAGTAGGATCATGGTCAAAACCATGATCCTTCCTCGGACTATGGTGAGTCCGAGCCGGCTTCAGCTGGGGCATATTGACCAACACTATAGTGACCATTACCATAGTCCGGACCAGTTTCAGTAGGAGCTGACTGTGGCGACTGGGATGTTTCGTCTTGTATAAGCTCACCTTGTGTACCCGTCGGCACTGGCGGTTACGCTATACTGGCGGATTCTAGGGCGAAAACTAAAAAGCCGGTTTAAATAGGTGGACGAGGGTCAGGACTGTTGCTCCTGGGCGGAAATCTTCACCGGGGAGCGGACTGGTGTTACTTCGAAGTATACTTGAGTTTTTTATACTGAAAATGCTGGACCGAGATTAATCGATTGGCCAGCTTAACCAAAGATACCAAAGGGGTACTCCAATTTATGTGTAGTCAGGAAATCCAAACAATATTCCACGATCTTCCACAGTAAGCCAAAACTTCACCACACTTTCCAATAGAACTAAACTGTGTTCCAAACACGGGCGACTTGAGTTGAGTATAAGTTTCACGACGACTCCTGGTCATGGGACTACCGGTGGGTTCCTTTCAACCTTCCCCGGGCAAACGAATAGCAACTAGAGGGGACCTTGTTAGCCCTCTGGTGTTATCCAATAGCGTCTTGTGTCTTAGAAAGAGAAACGTATACTGATATTAATCCCCAGACCCAATATAAACCTATTGGCCCAAAATAGCCTGACCAGCTCGACCTGTACGGTTATGTACCTTACCCGAAATAGCGTGACCAGCTCAACCTGGACGTTTGAAAACTGTACACCAAATAGCATGACCAGCTTGGATGGTCATCCACCTCAACCTGGACGGTACCGGGCCGTCGTCTTCAGTTTCTTCTATACGGCTGCTCACTAATCTCCGGTGTTCCGTCCGGCTGCTTACAGGAACCTGGCCTCCCTGTAACTTCATATCTGTCTCTTGACCAATCAGTCCCTTGACCACATATTGCCACTATCAACCGCCTTTTAGCCCAACTTGACCCAGCTGGTCAACTTCTGGCTGGCCTGACCCACATCATCCGGACCACCTCCTTTAGCCTGTTTCTATGTCCATGTACTGGTCCGGCACTTACGAGTATTCCCGAACACCTCCGACAGCCGCCATCCGATGTCTGTTGGTAGCCGACCCGGGCAGCTAGCTTGGGTTGACATTTCCACTAATCAGGTCAGTGGATTTACCGCTCATCGGCTCGTTAACCATTTCCGGGACCACTTCACCACAGAGCTTTCCGCTCTTGCAACCACATATGGTAGGAGTCATCGCTGTCGTAATCGACAGCGTTAGACTCCATTCCTGCATCGCTTTTAGGCGACGAATTACTAGCGATTTCACACTCGCTAGACGTCTTGTGGAGGACAGCGACTTCCTCGTCCTCCTCGTAATTGGAGCTGTCTCCGAACATCGACGACTTCTTCTTCGCCCCCCGCCATTCGGCAGGTGTCAACGTGTTAGATGTTGCCTTAGCAACATCTTCACGCCCCCTTTTAGATGCTGCTTCAGCAGCATCTGCGATTAGAGACAACGGATCTCTTGGTCTATCTTCGCCTGACGCTGCCTTAGCAGCGTCACTGCTGGACACCTCAGCAATGGATGCTGAGGCGGAGGCTTCCTTCGTGTTTTCAGCAGCGCTCTTAAGAGCGCCGCCGCGTGTCTCGACCATGGCATTCTTGGTCATAATGTTTGGTTTGTAAACAATTGATGTTTTGACCAACAAGTGCCACCAATCGATTGGCCAAAATAAAAACTTATTATTGGCCAACCACATTAAGTGGGGGGTGATGTAATGGGGTACCATTACATAAGTGATATTTCAGTGTACCGTAGGACACAAGTTAGATGTCGCATCGGTGATCCAGTACGGTACTCGTTTCCCTACCCCTCTAAAGGACTTTTGTATCAAAAAGCTATGAGTCTACTGTCCATTGATTGGCTAAAATCTCAAGGCGACAATTAACATAAGGCGACATGTAACTTGTGTTTTACGGTAAATATCATTGTTCAATTTCAGACGTATTTTTATGAATATTGGATTATAAGTTATTATAATCCACAAAGAAATCCGATTCGGATGCCAATACCAAGAGGGGATCTAATAAAAAGAGTATTATTAGATCATTTTTATATTACATGTTTGTATGATTAGTTTGGGTTTAATTATAGTAATTAGCTCTAAACATCTCATAATATTCACTCTTAAACCAACCATCTTGCAGCCACGTATCAGAAATATATATTGACATATACCCGGAAATCAAAGAAGTCCCGACACTTTTGAGCGCTCAGATTGGATGACCAACACATAGAAATTTGATCATTGGTTCAAAATCAGTAGAAGGATTTTATTGTACGAGCAGGATGTCGAGACTCGACATGTTTGCAACACTTAACATATCCGCGTTCAGATTGGCAGAAATTAGAAATTGGTGTCACGTACTCCCAATGAGCCAATGGGTGGATGGAACTCCATTCTTCTTCAAAGATTGGGAACAGCGGAACCGAAAGAGACTCCTTCAAAAGCGGCAATCGAGCGTGCTTATAACTCAAACGCGACTTTTAGCAGCTTAAGCGCTCATCTGATTTAGTGTTCGGGTGACAGATTAATGAGAATGAAATAAGATGTAGTTAACACTATTTTTTGTATAAAACAGACATGAGATCGAGCGACGTGAAAGGCTATTAAACCAATTAGCACGTGATCAGGCATATCGACTGTATGTTATGAGTACGGAAAGATACTAGTATAATAACCCGATGATGTGTGGGTTCTAGAAATAAGATTTGGAGATGTATAACAATCGGAAGACGTCGCGGACTGCAGTAAGGTATGGCGTAGCTTAGTTGAGTCTCAATAGAAGATCAAAGCTTATGTATGTATGTGTCTAGTCCTGGGGCTACCGAAGCCTCAGCGCGATTATTAGGCATGCAGAATCACATTATGAAAGATCAAGATCAACAGCAAGATTTAATAGGCCAAGGGTTGGTTAATTTCGTAACTACAGTCTAACCGTCAAGGACGAGACGAAGCTACATGTGCGCCTACAATTGACGACGAGGTATAAAGGACCATTCCAACCGCTGCGTAAGTTCACCAAGGAGATGATCGGAGCTGACCAAAGAAAGTATTCCGAGCGTACGGTCCTAGCCACCGCATTTGAGAAGTATGCATCTAATGATGAGTTTATGTACGCGTGTAAAGGGCACACTACGCACTATAGTACAATTTTCAAGGAATTGCGAAGAAGGAAGCGCGGGAACATCATTTAGCGAACAAATATTTATGGGTAGTTACTACCTAAACGTGACATTTAGGTATTATTTGCAGTACGAATGATACATACGGTGATGATGTTTCAACGCGTCCACCGTCTTGTATATCTTCTTGAAGTTGCATTTTCGACACTGGAATAGTTGACATAAAACTTTGGGGTGCCTTCATTCTCTCGATAATCTGTGAATTCTTTGCAGCAGGTGAAGCATGTATACTCCACGAAGTTCACAAGCTGCGTCAACCCGTCCTTGTACTCGACAAAAAGACTGTAGAAAAAACAATGAAGACGGATGTTCTCTCCTTCATACTTCATTCCAAAATGAATAACGTCACCACAGACGACCAATGCATCCCCTGGTTTCAGCGAATGGACTTTTGCTTCAGCCTTAAGGCTAGATGCCGGTTCCAACCGTAAGTTGCTAAAAGCGCTTTTCCCTTGACTTTTAGGAGATGTGCTCATGGAATGTCTTGAAAACTACCGTTTTTTAGCAGCTTGTCGGCCTGGTAGTACTGATGAGCCTGTTGTCGTTCTCCTCCTGGGAGTGACTTCAAAACCACCCGCTTGCTAACAGTCCAGTTAGAATTTACAGCTTGGACTGTAGATAAAATGTCATGATTAAGCTTCTCAATGAGCGATGTGTTGTCTAGGCGTGCTTACAAGCTCCGTCTAGGACCCCATCCGTCCGTTAGAACTGACCCAACTCGCGAAGGTGGTGGGCACGCTCCAGGTCGGTGTCCGTAACCTTCTAAGATAGGTCATCCAGCTTTTCTTCTTCGTCAAAACGTGGCCTATCCTTGCGAGTTGAAAAATCCGGATCTTGTCAATCCAGCTTTTTTAGGTGTAGGTGACCTGGATAGTGACTCGATCCTGATCCAGCCAGCTTCCCACTCTGGTCGATTCCAGCGTTCGATTATTCTTTCTTATTTTTTTCTTCTTTGATATTCATCATATGCATTTGTTTCTTCGGATCATGGTCGAAACCATGATCCTACCTCGGACTATGGTGACTTGTACCATAATCCGAGCCGCCTCCAGCTGGGGCATAGTGACCGTCACTATAGTAACTAGTACCGTAATACTGCCTAGCTCAAGTAGGAGCCTCCAAAGGAGTAACTTCTTCTTTAATGTCGACCTCGTACTCCCCCAATCCGAGTCTTCCATCTTCAGCAGCATCGAGGGCGATATTCCTTCCCCCCATGCACCCGACACAAAGTCTTCTACAAATTTGTCAGGTTTAGGTCTTTCGCCCACTAGGGACTCGCGGTGATATCCAGGGTCACCAAGAAATCCGGACACGCGCATCATTGTGGTGTAGTCGCTCTCAGAAATTCCTTCTGAGATGCGAACACCCACGGGGGGACCAGATGACTGACTGTCGGAGGGGGTACTCCATCCATCCGAATCTTGATCCGAGCCGGCACCCGGCCGGCTGGATCGGTCACTTCCATCACCTTGATCGTGACGACTTGGATGATTCATGTTCGAAAAGCTCACCTTGTGTATCCGTCAGCACTGGCGGTTGCGCTCTCTTGATGGACCCTAGGCCGGAAAGTTAAAAGTCCGTCGAATAGGGAGACGAGGGTTAAGACTAGGAGTAGCTCCTGGGCGGAAATCTTCACTGGGGAGCTCGATTGGCAATATACTTGAAGTTTGTATACTGCGGGGGCTAAGAATCAAGAATGTTTAGCTCGTGGAAACTTGTCCGACCGCGCCTGTGGTACCCCATGTCGGCACTGGAACAGTCCATGATGGAGCTTGAGCACATGAGTGATCTCATGACTCGCCCGCGCTTTCCGTTCGACATGAGCAGTAAAAGGCTGGCATCACCCAGCAATATCGATGACGACGATTTCTTCCGTGATCTGCCCGTGTTAGCACGCGAACGCAGACCAGCAACGCAGCACCGTGAGGCAGACGCTCAGTCGACAGAGACGAACAAAGCGAAAACCTCTTCAAGCACACAGGACAACGATCCGAACAAAATTTCCAAAGCTGAGACAGACAACCAATATCGCCGCGCTTTCTCGTCCTATTCGTTCAGTGACTCGTCCATTGTGGACGACAAAGGCCGACGCGTGACGAGTACACGGCGCCGCTACGAAGAATCAACAGGGCGCCTGAAGGCTGTGTACGAGCGCCAGATTGAGGACAAGAAGCTGCGCACGACGTGGAACCGAATGGGTCACGACGACGAGGGTAAGCAAGAGGCGATATGCTCTTGCGGCACGCCCGAGGAATTCGAGGCGCTGTGGCAACAGACGCCGTTCGGTAAGGCGCAAACGAAAACCATCAAGGAGCAACAGCACCTCAACAGCAACAGCAACAGCAGCAACAGAAGTCAGCGATCGAGTCTGAGGCCACACCTATGGAAGCGTAGCTAATTAATCTCTGACAGCCGTGCGTGTTTCGTCTCGACAAGTTGTCGAGGTGAACGTCTTAGTAGGACCGAACGTTGTGGCTCACAATTTTTGTATGTTTTGTACGTATTTTGAAGATAGCTGAAGAAAAAATGCCTCAAGGTGTAGGATGACTCACTCGTCTTGATAAGCACAAAAACTACATGCACTTATGAAATTCTTTATAATCTGACACCCTCTTTCCCTATCAGATTTTTATTTGAATGCAACCTCCTTTACCGTTTTGTCATCTTGGGATTGAATGTGGGAAAGATTGACCGTTTTTAAAGTCAAGCATCAATTTTAAGGTGCCTTTTTTGTTTTAAAAATCTTTTAAAAATCCTTTCCGGCGTCGAGCACTGTTTTCATAAATTTCTGTGCCATCCAAAGCACGCGCTCCTCCAGCTCTTCCGTTGATAATTTATCTGGCGTTGGTATCGCATTGGCTGCTATTTCATTGTTTTCTATGGGGCTGTGTTATTTCTTATTGCATAATTTATCTTAAAATTGTCACTGATCCACCACCAAGTTTATCAGTTATAAGCGCCGAATGCTCACGCGTGATTAAGCCAAATTTTAGCTCCACTCATTATCGATCGTTGAGTCTCTTGTTTGCGTTTTTTTTCGAGAACAGCAATTGTGAAGGGTTGGCGCTTGAAAGCTTAGTGCCCCTATTGCAAGGTGTTTCTGGGTTTGGCGTTTCTGGAGACGCTAGGCTCTATACAGTGCGAGATTATCAATGAAGTAACCGTTTTCAAAAGGACGTCCGAAAAAAGCAACTTTTGCTGTGTTGGTCCTTTTAATACCTCTCTAGATGCTTTTATGCACCGAACGCAGTCCACATACCGCTTTGAAAGACACTTCCTATAACGCAAAGCTGTGTCATTCATTGCTCTGGGTCCAATGATTATCGATTTCCAACGCATCATACGACAAGCAACCAAGTACATCAACCACCATATTCGACTCGTATCGCT
>MIQA02004312.1:39601-68401 GCA_001887855.2 Sclerospora graminicola | reverse complement strand
GAGTATACGAAGACGCCGCGACTCCCGGTCAGGGGACTTCCGGTGGGTTAACTTAACCTTCCTCGGGAAAACCAATAACAGCAAGAGGGGACCTTGTTAGCCCTCTGCCGTGAACCAATCAAAGCGACTTGTGTCTAGGAAAGCGAAACGTATACTGATTTATCCTATATCCAATACTCCCTTTTGTGTAACCTACCCCAAATAACCCGGCTGACCAGTCATGTGCCTTACCCGAAGTAGCCCGGTTAACTCCGACTTTGTGTACCCGCCTGGACGGTACACCAACCCCAGATGGTACCAACCCGGACGGTACACCGAACCCAGCTGGTACCAGTACGGATGGTACATTGTACCCGGCCGGCTCGGCCGGATGGCCATCCATCCGAGCCCCTCGGCCGCTGGCGCTAGCGATTCCTTGGCATCTTCTCACCCGATCCGGGGGCCTCTTTCATCCACTAGGACAATCATCTTCTTTCAGGCTCCTCTCACTCATACTTTCCGAATTAGCCCGCCACCGATCTGCCACTCGGCCGTCCAACATCCGCGGCCTTCCCGTCCGCAGAGCCTGCCTGTTCGACTATCCACGCTCCTTGTCATGCCCTCCAGCCTGATTCCCAGCCTGGCGCCGCCCAGCCGCTTGTTGGCATGCTCGGCGGCGGCTATCCGGTGCCCGCGCCCTTAGTCCGTATTTCTGCCAATCAGAATGCGCCCTTTGGAAAGTACTTTACATTATTTAATTGTCACTTTACCACAATGACCAAGCCCCAGGATGGCTGAGTAAGACGAAGTCAGCATTCCTTAAAGACCGTACGCCGGACTATGACAAGTGCCTGATTTTCGGAGCGTTGATGAAGGTTCCGGTAAAAACTGGATCCAGCAGCTCAGCCGGGAAGTCCGAGACGAATGGAGGGAGCTGGTTAAGCTTTTGGAGAGCAATATTGTGGATCGAGAAAGTCGGTAGCGCCATTTTTTCCACACCAAGAAGCTGGAAGACGAGACCCCTCTGGAATACCTCCATCGTTTGAATGTCGCTTGAATGAGGGCTAACATACCGGTTAAAGAAGATGACAGCCGGTCGAAAGCTGCCCGGGAATATGTGGAGCATTTCATCAGCACGTTGGACTATCAGGAGCTGGTGGACCAGCTGGCGTTACTGCGATTGAAGAATACCACGGAGCTGGAGATAACGCTGCATAGTTATCAAAGAGCGAAGAAGCGAGGCCCCAAGGCAGCAGTTGGAGCAGGCAGGTACAAGTCACGTTTTAACCCGAATCAAGGAAGCCGGCCACCATTCACCATGACGGCCCGAGTCGTCCGCATGGTGGCCCGAGAGTCGGATGCGACCTATTCGGAAGTGGAGTATCAGCGGTCTGGGGGCGAATCCGAGGAGGAGCAGTACCGGTATCTTTTTTCGGCGGAAGCCAGTCAGCAACCCAGGCTGCCTTCTGGGTTCAGTCAGCAGAAGGGTTTCCGGCTCGAACTGACCAGATTACCCCAGACGGAAGTGTACCCACTGCGGATCCATCAAGCATGACGACCGGAGCTGCTGGAAGCGGCTGACCTGCAAGAAGTGCGAAAGGAAGGGACATCCCGCGGAACATTGTTTGTTTATCTGCTAGACTTGCGGGGAAGTGCATGAGGCGGGACTTTGCCCCATCGAGGAATTTTACAACCAGATGAAGAAGTGGTATGTCCCGACCAAGCATACTGGAATGTTGCCGCCAGGGGTGGAAAAGATGTTAAACTAAATCACTCGCCAGGTTGGAATCTGGTTCGAGCCGAGCGGTCTAGTGTTAGTATCTATGCATATGTCGATTAGGAGGATAATCAAGAAGCAAAGCAAGGCGTAACCGACAGTACAGGTAAGTTTTACGATTACGTCATCCGATCCCCGGGCAGCAGAGCTGACCCCTTCCTGGTGAGCAGTATACGAACGGACGAATATTCTCGGTCTGAAGTGGTCATAGAGTTGAATATATTACCAGGTGAATCGCGAGGTTATTGGAAATACAATTCGCCGGATAAGTGGTTCAAGCAAGCCAAGGCAGATGGTAAAATTAACAACCAGAAGGCCACCATGCTTTTTGACTCTGGCGCAGAAGTGTCCATCGTTGACACCGCCTTTGCTCGTAAAGTGGGGTGTGAGATAGATGAGACGAAGCGGCAGGAGTGTATCGGCATTGGAGAAAGTTCATACATGACCCAAGGAAAAAACAAGAGTTAAGATTACGTTGGTTGGGTCTTTGGTGTACTATTTTACCGCCTGGGTAGGTAAGCTAGCCGGGCAGGATGCAATTCTGGGAATGGATTTTATGGTCCCAGCCGGCATACGGTTGGATTTATCTCATGGGACATTGACGTTGCCGGACGAGGTACAGATCCAGCTGGCCGGCCGGCGGCCCCTTTTTGGCGCCCACGTCCAGTTCCTCAAGTTAGGTCAGTTTGTAACGGTGCCAGTGGGAAAAGCGGTGGAAGTAATGGTACGACCACACGACAGGCGGAGTAAGTTATGGCTGACAAGGGGCGAGTGCTGGGTACCCTCGTTTGTTAAAGGAGGTGGTCATCTCAACTCTATAAGCGTGACCAACATCTCTGAAAGGCCCCTCACCTTGCATGAAGACGTGATTATTGGAATGTGGCTGGCCGAGGACAAGGTGCCCCGCCGGCCGGGCTATGTCACTATTGGCTCAAGACGCTATACTGAGTGGCAAAACCTGGCTTTTCAGGCAACCACCGATCTGGTCAGCGAAGAGGAAGAATCAGCCGGGTGATCAAAATTCGGAATTAGCCGAAGGCTGATCGACCCAGCCGCGTGATTAAAATTCGGAAATAGCCGAAGGCGGACCGACCCAGCCGGCCGATCAAAATTCGAAATTAGCCGAAGGCGGATCGACCCAGCCGGGTGACCAAAATTCGGAAATAGCCGAAGGCGGATCGACCCAGCCGGCCGATCAAGATCCCGAAGCAGCCGAAGCTGACCAAGTCTCCATTCATGAAGGGGGCGAGGTATATGTTGAAGGCATGGAGGATCAGATGGCGGTGCTACCTGAGGTAACCCCCTGCCCCCCAGCGGTCACTATTGACGATCTACAAGTGGGAGACCCGGATGTGGACACCCCAGAAGAGATCGGCAGATTGAAGGATATAATATGGAAAAGACAACATCTGCTGATCGGACCAGGAAACGCACTTCCTCCGGCCGCCCTCGGGGCGGTATGTGACATTGATGTGGGTAACGCCAAGCCGGTAGCGCAAAGGTGGTGGTATCCATCCAATGTGACGGCTGAAAGTGGACGCTCGCATCACCTCCATCGTCACGCCACGTCGCAAATCGTCCACCTGATCCGGACGGCCCATCTCCGGCTAGCCCAATGAGAAACATACTGTAAAAGGGCAGCCCCCCCATCCCCCCTCTTTTTTCTTTTCCTCAGAACACAACACCCAATGCCTCCCAATAAGAGACAGGCCATCTCCCTGGAAACCAAACTGGCACTCCTGGCCTACAAAGCAAAGAATCCTGCTGTCACCCATGACCAACTCAAAGAGAAGTTTGGCCTGGTAAGCCGCAAGACAGTCACTGACATCCTCAGCAAAAAAGACAAGTATGTTGCTGCAGCCAAGGAGCTTGAGGGAGATCAAGTCTCTCAGCGTATTAAGTTGCGCGACAGTGAATACCCAGAGGTGAGTGCTTCTGCTGGTTTTGTGTATAGTACAGTATGCTGCAAATGACTCAAAGCTTCTGTATTTCAGCTTGACAGGGCAGTCAAGATCTGGTTTGTGCAGATGAGGGCCAACAATGTGATCCTCACTGATGGAGTTATGACGCAGAAGGCCCTCCGCTTCGCTACAGCCCTGGGTATCAACACGCCTGACAAGAAGGAGTTTTCTGCATCTGATGGCTGGCTCCAGAGGTTCAAGAACCGGCACAAGATCTAGTCCTACCGTCTCCACGGAGAGGCTGAGAGTGCACCAGTCCAGGATTTCCCAGCATTCCGCCTTCAGCTCCAAGATGTCATTGGGGATTTTTCCCTGGTGGATGTCTTCAACTGCGATGAGACGGGACTGTTCTTCCGCATGGCTCCAAACAAGACCCTGGCTCAAGAGGCTGTCAAGGGTTATAAGAAGGACAAGGCCAGGATCACTGTCCTACTGGGATGCAATGCTGCAGGTATGTCATGCTTCCTTTCCGCAAAAGACAAGCAGTGTAGCTGACTTGTTTGCCAGGCACAGAGAAGCTCAATCCCCTTGTCATTGGGACAGCTGCAAAGCCACGCTGCTACCTGACCGTCGACATGAGCAAGCTTCCGCACGTCAAGTACTTCCACAACAAAAAGGCCTGGATGAAAGGCGATGTCTTCAAGCCTTGGATCCTGGAGCTCAACCGCCACTTCAGACGTCAGAACCGCAAGATCCTGCTGCTCCTTGACAACGCCAGCCCTCACAGTGTAGATGAGTACGAGGATCAACTGACAAACATAAAGGTAGGTTCTGTGTGTCTCTGCCTCCTGTTAGGCTCTTCTGCTAACCATTTGTCAGGTCCACTTCTTCCGCCCAATACTACCTCTCATCTCCAGCCAGCTGACGCGGGAATCATTGCCAACTTCAAGGTCAAGTACAAGACACGGTATCTCGAGTATCTCCTCGACAAGTATGAATCAACAGGCGACCACCCCTTTGATCCAAAGAGCAAGTTCACCATTCGTCAAGCAATCGACATGCTCGTCGAGTCTTGGGATGATGTGCAGCAGTCTACCATCCGCCATTGCTGGGAGAAAACTGGCATTCTTCCTACTCAAAGCCGCATGGACATCAGGTCCCTCCTCAATGACAAAGACATCAACCCCGTTCAGCACATTGCAGCTCTTCTGGTAAGGATTCCCCAGCATGACATTGCCACTACCATGGATGCGCAAGCCTACCTCGAGATCGACGCTACACTCCCAGTCATTGAGCACCTCTCTGATGAGGAGATTCTGCAGGAGGTGGTGCCTAGCCAGGCAGGTGTGGAGGCTGTGGAGGAGGATGACGGCAGCGGGGATGAGAAGGAGCCTGTTCAGGTGTCCTGGGGACAGATGCAGGAGGCTGTTGACACCCTGTTGGCTGGAATGGAGGGAAAGGCAGCTGAGTTTGGAGAGGTTGAAGAGGTGGACAAGCTCCTTCGTCGCTTTAAGCGCTTCGTCATATCCAGCAAGGTGGCAACGTCAAAGCAGAAAACTCTTGATGATTTCCTTAGTGGAAACAAAGGCAAAGGACGTGCCAAGTAGGTAGAATCCCCTTTAACATAGTCTCTCAAGTCAAAATGAAGATTTTTTGCCTATAACAGCCATTACAGCCTACATATCTCCAATGCTGTTATACGCAGATAACAGCCGTTCACTATAGCAGCCAAAAAGTAAGCATACGGATAGGGCTGTTATAGTGAGACCCGACTGTAATCCGTCTTCGGGCCATTGTAGGCCAGCTCACTGACGCGACGCCCTACAACAGGCCTCAGCACCATCTGCCCCCACCTACAACAGGCCTCTGCACCATCTGCCCCCACCTACAACAGGCCTCTGCACCATCTGCCCCCACCTCCGAAGAGGCAGAGCTGGGAAAAAGAATAGAGGTGGTGACGGCCCAAGTGGATAGCCTGGAACACATCCAGGCGAATTTGGTCTGAGCACTCGCCTCAGCCAACCGCCGAGCTGACGAAGCTATCGCCCGGAAATCTTCCTTGGAACCGAGTGATCTTCAACGGCAGCTGGATGATCTCGAAGTCCAGGTCGCCAGCCTGACGAAAGAGAGGGACCGCCTCCGTATGCTGGCGGACCGTCAAACCTCTTCGGGCTGCCAACCAAGAGTTAGTTTACCGCTCTAAACTTCAGCGTAAGTGATTCGCGCCCACTTCTATGTCGTTGTTCTGTCGCTTACGGTTTACATGGCCATGTCGTTTCGTAGTCCAACAATTGGAACAGCTGAAGGAACAATCCGCCGAAATTTCGCAAACATCCCAAGAGTTGTTGCATCCTCGTGGCCGGTACCGCCAGGAGCCTCAAGAACTAGACTCCGCGCGGAATGACCGGGATCACCTGCGAGAGAGAATCTCATGCTTAAGCTCCTCGCCATATTTCTTGTCTTGAGCAGCAGCTGCAAGAGATCTACTCCAGGCTGAAAAGGCTGCGATCTAAGCATTTCCAAGTTCGGAAAAGATATCATGACGCTTGTGACGGGTTGGTCCGGGCCGACCGTGCCTACGCCACCCTGCTGGATAAGGAGGATCGGTTTAGGTCTCTTCTATGCGGACTGCAAGACCGGCTTCAGGAGACTTGGATCAAGACTGCCCCCATCGTACAGGCTCCTTCGTATCTGCGAAAGGCCATCTTGGCCGTCTCGGGTATGGTAGAGCAATTGAAAGTCTCCTCGCCGAAACTGTCCCAGTCGTCTGCCTCGGCAGGATCGAAAACAGGAAAATGGCCAGCCAGTGCTAATCCATCCCTGGCCAGTTCCGATCCTTCTTCGATCACCCCCAAACGGAGCAAAAGGGGAGAGTCCTCCCACCTGCAGCAAATTTTATTTGGGCAATTCGGCCAGTGATCGGGAACTTGAGTCAGACAGCGACTCTTATTCACTTACAATGAAGGTAGCCGCAGTATCCCCACTCGCTTCCTCGGCGCAACCTGGTTCCACACCTAACTCGCCATCCGGCTCGGGAGCCCCTTTGCCATCCGGCTCGGGGTCCGCTTCGCCATCCAATTTGGAAGCTGCCTCGCCATCCGGCTCCAAAACTGGCTCACCATCTGGCTCGGACGACGGTTCAGATCCGTCCTCCAGTGAGTACGAGTACGATGACGATGAAGAGAACGACTACCTCAACCGGCAGGTGTGTACAGCATTGTCCCGCTCTCGCGCGGACACCCGACGTCGCCTCTTGAATTTCAGTGACCGAGCGGACTCTTATCCGGCTCCCGGTCAGGTCATCGATTTACAGACCCCACTGCCGGCTGGTTTTGGCTCCGGAGAGTACGAGTCTGCTCATCCGTCTTTGCCGCCCAACGCCACCGTCACTTCGACCTTCCAGGACACCTCCAATACCGAGATAGCTAACAATTCCCCGGGTTCTAGGAGGAAGACCGAGACGAAGAACGGAAAAGCAGAGAAGGGAGGAACGGAGGAGGGGCAAGATAAGGCAGATGAAAAGGAAGAAGAGATTGAGGACGACATCCCCGATCAGTGGTTGCATCTCAGCCTGGAAGACTTGAGAGAACCCTCCTCCAAGGCCTCGGCCAGAACCCGGTCACCGGCTCTGGCAGGATCCCGTTCCAAAAACCGACCCGTTCGAAATGCAGCCAGGCCCAAGATCCGGCTGAGCCATCCGGCTCCTGCGCCGCCTCTTCCCAAGCTTCCGCTTCTGTGGTTACCCGGCGGGCGCTTCCTCAGTGAGGCGGATCGGTCCGACATCCTGTCTTGGCTGGTCGAGCAGCTGAAAAACCTGAGTCTCGCCGATGTTTTCAGTTCCCAACTTGCTCACTCTTTATCCCGTCCACTTTTCTGGATATTCCCTCTGTCTCTCAAGTTGCCTCCACCAGAAGCTTGGTGCCCCGGCTTGATGAGGTCAGGTGCGGTTGACAAGCTAACGGAGACTAACCTTTGGGATATATTGGCCACTGAGATGCCAGAATGGGGCTTCCTTCCAGCCCGTGGTTCACCGACTTTCGAGCGAAGTTCCGAAAATTCGTTGCGGCCCATGCCCAGTCCATCAGGGAATCCACCCATTTTTTGTTCATCGGCGAGAAGATCTGCCCCTCAGAATTTATTTTGCCGCCCGGAAGAATCGGCGTGGACGGACCTCGGATGCGTGGATCTGTTTGAGTGCGTTTGTCTTGGAGGGCATCAGGGATGGTTCCTGTGACCTGGACCTTTCCCGCTCCCCTTTTATGCTCCATCTGGCGAACCGAAAAATTGAACAGAGGGGAGGGTTGGCAGAGGCCGGAACGTGGTATCCTGGCCTAGGTGCTCAGGTTTGAACTACCTCCCTTTCCGCTTTTTTGGAAGATATCGACCGACAAGATCCTTGGCGCAATCAATATCGCAACCGGTCCTCTGATCATCCTAGATTTTAAGTGTCCCGGCTCCGCAACAAGTACAATTGTCCATAGCGATGGGCAACCTGACTCTTTTAACTCTTTCCTTTCTTTGTTCCCATTTTAATATATCCATCCAGGCTTCTTTTATCTCACACTCCACCCTTCACTTCGGCTGTTAACCCCGGTTGGTCAACGCCCGAAAAACTGTAGGTCTACCTAGAGAGATCTCCTGTTGTTACAGGGCGCCTCCTGATCCAGCCGGGTTTGAATGTCTGTTTCCAAATCCTGGTCGCCATACTCTTCTTCTCTAAAGTGATTGGATCAGGTGGTTGGATTTCGCACTTGGCGGCTCGCCCGATTATTTCCGGCAGCCTGTTCATTTCCGCTAATTCACCTAACATACCCGGATCCGAAACTGTGAAGCCGATCTGATCACGCATGGACAATGTGGACAGATGGTCTTCACTATCGTTCCACTCTCGTTTGACATGTAACAATTCGTGTTCCTGCCATTTTTGCAGGGCCAACATAACCCGATCATTCAAAAGTGCGATGAAGTCTATTGATTTCCTCGTGGAGTTATTTCCTCGCGAAAAGATTGGACTTTTCTCGAAAGGTTCATGCAGCACATTGGGATTCTTGAAGAGAACGACTCTCCTTCTCAACCAAACAGCAGAAGAATTGGAGTAACCGTGCATGCTTGACGTTGAAGTGTACGAGCCAATCAGCATTTTGTTTTTGACAAGCAGAATCTTAACAAAAAGACTGCATTTGATTTTTTTTCATGCGCGCTAACAATAAGATTAGCGCCATTTGCGTTTTGCATCAATGCTTGTTTTCTGTGAGCTACGGTAACTAAGCTTTTTGGCCATCATTTTGGCACTTTTAAGCCAATCGGATTGAGACAGGTACAGAAATATAGCTGTTTTAATCTGAATACCACCAGGTTTCCGTCCGTCCATGCCATTAGTCGATGATCTCGGGCGATACACTGGCTCCGTCGTAAAGCCATGACAGTACTGTTCTTCGTCCGAGCTCAGACTCGACTGGCCACTTTCTTCTTCGGAACCCGAACTGTCTGATTCCTTCGCGATCATTCGAATCGCTCTGGCTGGTCGGGCTGCCGGTATCTTGCCCTGATCAAGGTGCGGCTTTGACCGATAACGGTTCGATCCTACCTCGACCTTGGGCTGACGACTCTTGGCCCGCTGCAGCGTCCTCAGAGTCAGTTCCAGTTGTTCTGAGTCCTTTATACGTAGCAGGGTTAGCTGATCAGTTAGATCGCGATTATCCAGAGTCCCAATGAAGTCTTTGACATGTTCACGGGCTATGTACGCGTGCCGTGGGTCCTTGATCGGCATTTTCGCGCGTAGACCAGCAACATTCAACCGATGTAAGTACTCGATCGGCGTCTCGTCGGATCTTTTCTTCATGTGGTAGTACTGTCTAGCGACAGACACCCCCGAATTGCAATATTGTTCTTCAAACTCTTCACACAAACGAGGCCACTTCAGACGCACTTCTCGACTCAGCTGTTTAAGCCAGTTCTTGGCCGGACCTTTCATTAGATCAGCGAAGATCAGGCATCTTTCAGCTTCCGGTGTCTTGTCCCTCAGAAAAGTTGATTTAGTTCGACTTAGCCAAGCTCTGGTCTGATCGTCGTCCATATCTTTGCCGGTGAAATCTTTCAATTCCGAGATCGCAGACATTCGCACTCGGGTGATCGTTCCGGATTCACAGTCAAATGCTTGAGCGGAGGCCATATTCGCCCTACGAGGCATCTCAATGTCCAGATCATCTGGATCGAAATGCTGACTGATCTCGCCTTCTGACTCCATGTCCACATCACTCCGTGGGGGTGATCGGTGAAATCGACCTTGGTGATCGGCCTGGCATATCGAACGAACAATTCCGGCTGATGGGACTGATTCCATCTCCACGTCCACGTGTCTCTTGACCGGTTTCTCAGCGGACTGATTCATGGTCGATGCTGATCGCCATGGTTGTCCTTGTCCAGGTGTGTACTGAGGCAATCCATATTGTTCACCCGCAAATCGGTTCATCATAGTCGCGAACATGGCTTTTAATTGCTCTGGGACCTCCGGCATGTTGGTATGACCAGTGTTGGAGGTCGGATTGGTCTGTGGCACTTCCTGAGCATCTTCGAAACTATCGTCCGATCCGACTCTACCAGGTTCAGGCTTTCTCTTCCTGTTCTGCGACTCGATCTTGGGGTCGTCTGCTGGATCCCTTTCGGGCTCAACGTCATACGTGTGATCCCAACCGAGGAGTCGGTGGATGCCGCTCCAGATTGTGATGACGATTGATATATCGACTCAATATCCATAGGATACTCAACCAACTGTGATCGGTGCGAAGGATCCGCGATCGGCGACTGAACCACTGGGTTCGCCCCGAGTAGCGAGGCAAGGTGATCATACAGGGTGGTCATAGCTTCTCTGATCGTCTCTTGATCCAGATCGAATAGCATATTCGCGTCGAAGGCACCAGTAGTGAAGCCAACCTCGTCGATCTGCGCCAAGAGGTTTCTGATCAGATCAAGTTGACTGCCTGTGATCACCGGCCGGGTCGCTCGACCTTCAAGCTTCCCGATGATCTTAGGCTTAATGATCTTCATCACTTGGTTGGTAACCAGGAACTTGTGAAACTCTCGAAGATAGAACAGTCGTTCCACATCTTGGACAGTGGTCTTCTCGGCTGGTTCGATCTTCTCTTCGTCTTCCTCGAAGATCTTCGGTTTAGGTTTCACATATTTTTTAGGTGGATCGCAATGATCCGCCCCCATGTTTTTTCTGTCTTTTTCCATTTTCTTCTTATGCATAGGATCAAGGTTAACACCTCGATCCTTTCCTGGGTTATAGTCAACTTTACTATAACCCAGATCGGCCCCGATCGGGGCCATGTGGGGAGTTATTTCATCTTTAATCTCGACCTGGCACTCCACCAGACCAGGTCGATCATCGCTTCCTTTAGAGATGGACAGCATCGGAGGCGATACGCCTTCCTCCAATACACCCGAAAAAGTTTCCTCCACTTTGATTTTCACATCTTTTTCATCATCAAAGGAATCACGGTGATATCCTGAGTCACCAAGTGATCCGGGCACGCGCACCATTGTGGTGGAGCCGATTTCCAAATCCATGACCGAAGTCTTGGGTGGAATCCGGATACCCACTGGCCCGGACGACCAACTATCGGAGGGGGTACTCCGTCGATCCTGATCAGCATCGGAATCAGATGAATCACCACTGTGGTGACTGATCTGATCCTCCCGGTCATCTGGCCGGTCTTCATGCTCGTCAGGATCTATGTTTAACTTCATCTCACCTTGTGTACCCGTTGATCGGGGGTGGTTACACTCACTTAGGTGGACTCGGTGACGAAAACGATGATCTTGATCAGGTCGGAGGGGATGACCTTCTCGAGACGGGGGGTGTCCTCGGGTGGAAATCTTCACCGGAGAACGGGTTGGGGTCGATACTTAATCAGTATCTAGGCACTGATCAGGAAAGTTCGTCTGATCAGGCCAGCCAATGAGAGAGAGATAATACGAAACCAAGAAAACGCGATCAAACCACGATCTTCCACAGTAATCCACAAACGTTATCTCCACAAAACCTTTTCCAATATTATTAACGTGTTCCAAACACGTGTGCGTTGAGGGTGAGGTTCGATCACCTAAAACAAACCCGTCGGGGGTCTTCCGGTAAGCCAAAATGCGTCTAAGCGCGTCTTAACCGGGAATTAGTTGAGCAAGAGGGGACTAATCAACCCTGTGCTCCCAATGACCGCAACACGTGGCGGGGCGACTCTTTGCTTTAGGGGGAAAATCTAAACCTGTTATTATATATGCAATGTCCTATACCTGTGTACAATACATCAACTCATGCCTGACCTTTACTTCGAACCTATTTACTTCGTCGCACGGTTGCGTAACACCCTCTTGCCCATCCTGGCTGCACCTTCGAGCTGATCTGTACCACTTATGCCCTGATCACGACCCGACTCTTCGAAAGATCTTCAGCCCATCCCGATCTTTAACAAACGACCTTGAAACCACTTGAGATCTGCTCTTCAGCACTTGTCCACTTCGTATACAGTCCGACCAAACCGAGAACTTACTTGCCCTTGCATCTGAACGCTGATCAGAGGCTGATCAGCCCTGATCACGATCGCCATAGTGATCAACCGAGTGATCAGGTGGTGATCAGGCTGATCAGCCCTTGATCACCTCGGGAACGCTCTGGGTCGTCATCATCACGACTCAATTCATCTTCTAAGCCACACTTCCGATCTTTATACCCCGTCAGGACAACCATATAACACCGATCTCGGCTGATCAGGCCTGATCAGGCCTTGCCACGTCATCTTCGGACCAACCAAAGGTTCTCATCACTCACACAACCTGTCACTCCACATGCCCGACTTCATTCCTCATCTAATCTTCATTGCTCGGGCATGATAGGCTGATCAGGCCGTAACTTCGTGTCATGGTCAACTTCAACCACTATACCATTCAGAGATCGGCTGGTCACCTGCCCTTGATACGTCATGTCAACAGTCACTCTTTTCTTATTACATCCACGGGAACTCCACTTAGTAACTGTAGTAACGATCGTGATCGTGATCTCCATCATTCCGTCAGTGTCTGGGACTGGGCTTAACGACAATACTTGGCTGATTTCTCCACGTCGTGAATATCCGTTGTCCGCCACCTTTTCCTCTTAACCGTGATCAACCTTTTCCCACCCATCAACCGTCATATGTTGATGGGTGTTCTATCGTCACCAATCAACGGTCATGTGTGGTCCACTTCAGTCCCAATATTTTCCGGTCGCTTTACCACATTAGTATCTATGCATATGTCGGTAAGGAGGATAATCAAGAAGCAAAGCAAAGCGTAACCGACAGTACAGGTAAGTTTTACGATTACGTCATCCGATCCCCGGGCAGCAGGGCTGACCCCTTCCTGGTGAGCAGTATACGAACGGACGAATATTCTCGGTCTGAAGTGGTCATGGAGTTGAATATATTACCAGGTGAATCGCGAGGTTATTGGAAATACCATTCGCCGGATAAGTGGTTCAAGCAAGCCAAGGAAGATGGTAAAATTAATAACCAGAAGGCCACCATGCTTTTTGACTCTGGCGCAGAAGTGTCCATCGTTGACACTGCCTTTGCTCGTAAGGTGGGGTGTGAAATAGACGAGACGAAGCGGCAGGAGTGTATCGGCATTGGAGAAAAATCGTACATGACCCAAGGAAGAGCGGGTTTTTGGTGTATTACTTTACCGCATGGGTAGGCAAGCTGGCTGGGCAGGATGCAATTCTGGGTATGGAATTTATGGTCCCAGCCGGCATACGATTGGATTTATCGCATGGAACATTGACGTTGCCGGATGAGGTACAGATCCAGCTGGCCGGCCGGCGGCCCTTATATGGTGCCCACGTCCAGTTCCTCAAGTTAGGTCAGTTTGTAACGGTGCCAGTGGGAAAAGCGGTGGAAGTAATGGTACGACCACACGACAGGCGGAGTAAGTTATGGCTGACAAGGGGCGAGTGCTGGGTACCCTCGTTTGTTAAGGGGGATGGTCATCTCAACTCTATAAGCGTGACCAACATCTCGGAAAGGCCCCTCACCTTGCATGAAGACGTGATCATTGGAATGTGGCTGGCCGAGGACAAGGTGCCCCGCCGGCCGGGCTATGTCACTATTGGCTCAAGACGCTATATCGAGTGGCAAAACCTGGCCTTTCAGGCAACTACCGATTTGTCAGCGAGAGGAAGTGGTGGAGGAAGACCAGACTCCAATGGTGGCTAAACCAGAGTACCGGACTCCTTCTAGAATATTGACGCGGAGCCAGCCATCGCCGGATCCGGCTGAACGTGCTGGCCGAGATCCTGCCCCGATCGCTGAACTGGTTTTGTCTACTCCGTCGAAGACGGACGAACGGCAGGATCAGGAGAGGAGACAAGTCAGAGTCACATGTGCGGTCACCTCCGATGCCGGATGGCCCGATGAGCAGGATGATGCTGGATCGACTGATCCGGCTGGCCTGGATTCGGAAATAGCCGGAGGCGGATCGATCATTCCGGCTCACCTGGATTCGTAAAAAGCTGGAGGCGGATCGACTGATCCACCTGATCTGGATCCGGAGTTAGCCGAAGCTGACCAGGTCTGCATTCATGAAGGGGGCGATCTATACGTCGAAGGCATGGAGGAGCAGATGGCGGTGTTACCTGAGGTGACCCCCTGCCCACTAGCAGTTACTATCGACGATCTAAAAGTCAGAGACCCAGATGTGAGCATCCCGGACGAGATCAGCAGGCTGAAGGACATCATCTGGAAAAGGAAACATCTGCTGATCGGCCCTGCAAATGCACTACCTCCGGCCGCCCATGGGGCGGTATGCGACATCGATGTGGGTAACACCAAGCCGGTGACACAAAGGTTCCGGAGAGTCGCCCCCCCCAGTATTGGGAAAAGTTGTCGGTGCTTATCAAGGAATTGCTGGCCGCCAAGATAATCCAGCCGTCCACCTTGCCATGGGCGTCGCCCATTGTAATCATTATAAAAAAGAATGGGGTGGATATAAGGTTGTGTATCGACTACCGACTGGTGAACCGGCTGACTAAGCTAATGGTTTACCCGATGCCGTTGATAAACGACTTGTTGGACGATTTGGATAAAGTTTTGTGGTATTGCTCATTGGACATGGCCAGTGGATTCTGGGTGGTCTCTATGACCGATCGTGCACGGGAGATCTCTGCGTTCGTGACGCCCTTCGGGTTGTTCGAGTGGAACCGGATGCCGTTCGGTCTGAAGAATGCCCCGCAGATTTATCAACGGCTGATAGATAACGCGCTGTATGGACACTTCAAGATCAAGGCGGATCAAGATCCGGCTCTGGTCGGAGATGTGTTCACCGAAGGTGACCCGGACCCCGACCCGAAACCTTCAGTTTTGGGGCGGCGGTCCTACATTGATGACATTCTCGTGACGGCTACTACTTGGGATTTACTATGTGGAAAAGTGGAAAGTTAATGATTATGTGTGAAAAGTAGAATCTTTCCATTGGTGTGGTGAAGATTTTCTGGGGAAAAACTGAGGTGACTTATTTGGGTCACCAGGTTTCGATTGCCGGACTGGAAGCTAATCCGAAAGATTTGGAGTCTTTGAGTAATCTGCCTTTCCCGCGGTCATTGAAGGCCATGCAATCCTTTTGGGGCAGTTTGAACTATTACAGCCGTTTCAATGAGGATTTCGCGGTCGATACTACTGTTTTGAATGAGCTACGGGAGGTGGATTACCACAAGTTGAGAGAGCAGGATCGGCAAGTAGAAATGCTGACCGGGTCAGCAATCTGTTAACCCCGGTTGGTCAACGCCCGAAAAGCTGCAGGTCTACCTAGAGAGATCCCCTGTTTTTATAGGGCGCCTCCTGATCCGGCCGGGTTTGAATGTCTGTTTCCAAATCCTGGTCGCCATACTCTTCTTCTCCGAAACGGTTGGATCCGGGTGGTTAGATTTCGCACTTGGCGGCTCGCCCGATTATCTCCGGAAGCCTGTTCATTTCCGCTAATTCACCTAACATACCCGGATCCGAAACGGTGATGCCGATCTGATCACGCATGGCCAATGTGGCCAGATGGTCTTCACTATCGTTCCACTCTCGTTTGGCATGTGTTCTGGCCATCTTCGCAGGGCCAACATAACCCGATCATTTATTCGTGGGGCCTTGCAGTCTATCTCTCCAGTGATTAGCCGGATCACCAGATTGGAGTCACCGCATAAGAAAATCCGCCCCTGCGTCCAGCCAGTCAGCAGATCTAGGCAAAGCAGCAATCCTCGGTATCCTGCCTCATTTACGGTTATGCCAGGCGTGAAATCCGAAGCATCTGCGACCACTTTCCACTCGGGCAGCTTCCATAGGATGGCACTATAGGCGCCTAATCATTTTTTTACGCTTGCTGTTCCGTCAAAGCTTAGAACCATCAGTTCTTCCGTCGATCTCACTGTTGGTGGCGGTAGTGTGATGGATCGTCGTGGCTGCTTTCGAGGCGCTATGGCTATCAGCGCTTCCTCCACTTCTGCCCTTGGGGTGATGCTGCCCGCTAACATGCCAGTATCTCCTCTTCTCCTTTGGTGCAGTTGATCACTTCTAGAGACCACTGAGACAACAACGCATCCCTTCTACCCAGCCGGCCATCAATTCCATTTGCCGTAAGAATACATGACAGGGTCGACCGTGTGGATAATACTTTAACGGGTCGAGACACCAGCATAGTATAGCACACATCCAGGATCCGTAGTAAAACCAAAACTTCTTTATCCACCAGCCCATAGTTAACTTCGTTAGCCTTCAGAGTCCGGCTGGTGAAAATCACAGGAAAATACACTCCACAATGATCCTGCATAAGGGCAGCTGAGATAGCCCACTTGTTAGCATAGATGATGACAACGGGCACCTTATTAACATCAAATTGCTTCAGGACTTGTGTGGTCGCCATCTTTGCTTTCAGCATACCTAAGGCCACCATCGCCCTGGTCATGTGGTCATCCGGCCCGGCAGCACTGGAGTTGGACAGCTGGCTGCCTGTCTGGGAGGACGCGGACAGCATCTCATTGGCCGAAATTGTTGACCCGGGTAGCATATCATTTGGACGAAATAGTTGACCCAGATGGTGCAGAGGCCTGTTGTAGGGCGTCAGTGAGCTGGCCTACAATGGCCCGAAGTCGGATTACTTCATCCGCGGTCTTCTGGCGGCTACGCCTCAGCTCGGTAATTCGAGGCTCAGTGCGATACAGCATCGCACAGAGAGTCGCGCATCTCTGCGCTAGAACTTCGGAGTCGGCCTGACGGGATCGAAGATCCCGAAGTGAAGGATGGAGTGTGGGATAAAAGAAGCATGGATGGATATATTAAAATGGGAACAAAGAAAGGAAAGAGTTAAAAGAGTCAGGTTGCTCATCGCTATGGACAATTATACTTGTTGCGGAGCCGGGACACTTGAAATCTAGGATGATCGGAGGACCGATTGCGATATTGATTGCGCCAAGGATCTTGTCGGTCGATATCTTCCAAAGATGCGGAAAGGGAGGTAGTTCGATCATGAGCACCTAGGCCTGGATAACACGTTCCGCCATCTTCCAACCCTCCCCTCTGTTCCATTTTTCGGTTCGCCAGATGGAGCATAAAGGGGAGAGAGAAAGGTCCAGGTCACAGGAACCATCCCTGATGCCCTCCAAGACAAACGTACTCAAACAGATCCACGCATCCGAGGTTCGCCCACGCCGATTCTTCCGGGCGGTGAAATAAATTCTGAGAGGTAGATCTTTTCGCCGATCTTCCGCGGAGATGAACAGAAAATGGGTGGATTCCCAGATGGACTGGGCATTGGTCGCAGCGAATTTTCGGAACTTTGCTCAAAAGTCGGTGAACCATGGGCTGGACGGAAGTCGCATATCTGGCATCTCAGTGGCCAAGATTTCCCAAAGCTTAGTCTCCATTAGCTTGTCAACCGCACCTGACCTCATCAAGCCGGGGCACCAAGCTTCTGGTGGAGGCAACTAGAGAGACAGAGGGAATATCCAGAAAAGTGGACGGGATAAGGAGTGAGCAAGTTGGGAACTGAAAACATCGGCGAGAATCAAGTTTTTCAGCTGCTCGACCAGCCAAGACAGGATGTCGGACCGATCCGCCTCACTGAGGAAGCGCCCGCCGGGTAACCACAGAATCGGAAGCTTGGGAAGAGGCGGCACAGGAGCCGGATGGCTCAGCCGGATCTTGGGCCTGGCTGCAGGTCGAACGGTCGGTTTTTGGAACGGGATCCTGCCGGAGCCGGTGACCGGGTTCTGACCGAGGCCTTGGAGGAGGGTTCTCTCAAGTCTTCCAGGCTGAGATGCAACCACTGATCGGGGATGTCGTCCTCAATCTCTTCTTCCTTTTCCTCTGCCTTATCTTGCCCCTCCTCCGTTCCTCCCTTCTCTGCTTTTCCGTTCTTCGTGTTGGTCTTCCTCCTAGAATCCGGGAAATTGTTAGCTATCTCGGAATTGGAGGTGTCCTGGAAGGTCGAAGTGACGGTGGCGTTGGGAGGAAAAGACGGATTAGCCGGCTCGTATTCTCCGGAGCCAAAACCAGTCGGCGGTGGGGTCTGTAAATCGATGACCTGACCGGGAGCCGGATAAGAGGCCGCTTGGCCACTAGGACTCAAGAGGCGACGACGGACGTCCACGCGAGAGCGGGACAATGCAGCACACACCTGCTGATCGAGGTAGCCCTCGTCTTCATCGTCATCATCGTACTCGTAAACAGTAGAGGACGGATCTGAACCCGCGTTCGAGCCAGATGGAGAGCCAGTTTTGGGGCCGGGTGGCGAGGTTTCCGAGCTGGATGTAAAAGCGGCTCCCGAGCCGGATGGCGAGCTAGGGGTAGAGCCAAGTTGCACCGAGGAAGCAAGTGAGGATACGGTGGCTGCTTCTATTGTGAATGAACTTCAGTCGCTGTCCGACTCAAGTTCCAGTTCGCTAGCCGAATTGACCAAATAACATTGGTGCAGGAGGTAGGATTAACTCCTTTTTCTCCGTTTGGGGGGGGGGTCGAAGACGGATCGGAACCAGCCAGGGATGGATTAGCACTGGCTGGACATTTTCCGGTTTCCGATCCTGCCGAGGCAGACGACTGGGACAGTTTCGGCGGGGAGACTTTCCATTGATCTACCATCCCCAAGACGGTCAAGATGGCCTCTCGCGCACACGAAGGAGCCTGTAGGATTGGGGCGGTCTGGGTCCGAGTCTCCTGGAGCCGGTCTTGCAGTTCGCATAGCAGGGACCTGAACCGATCCTCCTTATCCAACAGGCGGCGTAGGCACGGTCGGCCCGGATCAGCTCGTCATAAGCGTCATGATATCTGCTCCGAACCTGGCGAAGCTGAGATCACAGCCCTTGTTGCCTGGAGGAAGCTTCTTGTAGCTGTTGCCCAAGAGAAAAAATATGGCGGAGGGCTTGAGCATGGGATTATCGCAGGTGGTCCCGGTCATTCCGCGTGGGGTCTAGTTCTTGAGACTCCTGTCGGTACCGGCCACGAAGATGCAACAACTCTTGGGATGTTTCGGAAAATTCGGCGGATTTCCCCTTCAGAGGTTCCAACTGTTGGACTGCAAAGTGACATAGCCATGAAAATTGTAAGCGACCGAGTTACGACATAGGAGTGGGCGAATCACTTACGCCGAAGTTTGGAGCAGTGAACTAACTCTTGGTTGGCAGCCCGGAGAGGTTCGACAACGTCCGCCAGTGTGCGGAGGCGGTCCTCTCTTTCGTCAGGCTGGCGACCTGGACTTCGAGATCATCCACCTGCCGTTGAAGATCACTCGGTTCCACCCCCACCTCCGAAGAGGCAGAGCTGGGAAAAAGAATAGAGGTGTTGACGGCCCAAGTGGATAGCCTGGAACACATCCAGGCGAATTTGGTCTGAGCACTCGCCTCAGCCAACCGCCGAGCTGACGAAGCTATCGCCCGGAAATCTTCATATATTTGTGACCCTAATATAGCTTGATCGACCGATACCTTTAACGAACGTTGGTACCCATCGTTCACCACGGGTCAGCCACAATTTCTGTTGCCGATCACTCGACCGAATCATGACATCGACTGATCGGGACACCCCAATGTTCTCGTACTGACCCATTTTTAACATCCGTACATGAGTACCATATAAAGGTCGTCGGCCAGATAACTGAATCTGCACTTCATCCGGCAGAGTCAGGGTTCCATGAGACAGGTCAAGTCGTATACCGGCTGGTACCATAAAATCCATCCCCAATATCGCGTCTTGACCGGCTAACCGGCCAACCCAAGCATTAAAATAGTAGACCAGGGATCCTGCCAGGGTGATCTTAACACGTGATCGTCCTTCCGTCATATATGAACTCTCGCCGATCCCAACACATTCTTGCCTCTGGGTACTGTCTATACGACATCCCACCTTACGAGCAAAGGCGGAGTCGATGATCGAGACTTCCGCCCCAGAGTCAAATAAAATAGTGGCTTTTTCATTGTTGATCTTTCCATTAGCTTTAGCCTGTTTAAACCACTTGTCGGGAGAGTGATACTTCCAGTATCCTCGGGATTCACCAGGCAGTAGATCCAACTCCATGATCACGTCCGATCGGGAATATTCATCCACTCTGAGACTGTAGATCGGACACCGATCGATGCAATTTGAATTAGAACATGTATTGTCGGTTATCTTCTTTTCCTCAAACTTATCTCCGCTACCGACATATGCATAAATGCAGAACATAGATCGCTCGGCTCGAACCAGATTCAAACCTGGCGAGCGATCTAGTTTAACATCTTCTCAACATCTGGTGGAAGCATACCAGCATGTTTAGTCGGCACATACCACTTGCGCATCAGATTAAAGAATTCTTCGATAGGGCAGGCGCCGGCGTCATGAAGCTTCCCACAGGTCTTGCACACGAAAAAACAATGATCAGAAGGGTGACCTTAACGATCACATTTTCCACACGTAATTCTTTTCCAACAATCACGATCTCCATGTTTGGTCGACACATTTCTTACGAGATCGGTCCTGATCAGTTTAAAAGCCTCAGCCGTTTATATTTGTCTTTTTGAGTGGCGCATGGCAAAGTTTGAGTTTTCTATGCAGCAGATTTTGGCAGGAGCTCTTTTGAGGAGAAAGACCACTATTGTGGTTTATTTTGGTCAGACGGACCAAAAAATCTGGGCTGGAATTTCTTGGCGACTTGATTTTCAAAAACCTGTAAGCGTTTTAGAGAGAGGATCACAGTGGGTGTACGTATTGTATTTTAAGTGGTGCAAATCGTACTTAGGGAAATATATGAAAATACACAGGGGACAGAAATTTGGTGATAAATTAATTCCCATTTTTGTCCATGACAGAATCCAGAGCACTGAAGTTCAATTTTTAACCAATTTCTGCTTGAAAAGTCGGATGTCTGAAACCTCCTATTAAGTTCTTGGCACAGTCTTCTCGATGTCTCCCGTTTAATAAACTACGCGTCATACACTCAAACCACGTAAATGTCGTCTGGAGGGACATTGAAAATTCTTAACGAAACGTAATTCTAGCTGTCAACTCCTGTTGGTGGAGCAGAAACCTCGCTTTCTACATTAATAACCAAGACTTCTCCCCAACCCGGATAACCGCGAAAGGTGTGCTGTGGTTGTAAAAAAGAGATTCATTACCGGTACTCGTAACCCCGTCAAGGACTAGAAGGAATATGCGTATTTTTTTCACTGGCCGCTTCCAAGAACTTTCCAATTACGCGTAAGTTACCATTAAATGTTCTCGATGTCGTAACATCGGGTGTAATCCAGCAGGGGAGGCAAAGAAGTGAGCTTGTTCGACTTTTAAAAACGTTTTCCTCGCGCCGTTCCTTGTCAAGTTTGCATAAGTCATCCCCAGGCAGACAGCGGTTCACGTTGTTATACAGAGGAAGAAAGAATTTGGCTGTCGAGAAGCTACTAAAGTGCGGCCAACGGCTTAAAGTGAACTGGGAATACGAGTACGGGGCATCAGGATTTTCAATCATGTAAAGCGCAAAGTCCCTTTGTAGTTTTCCATAGCAATCTTCCGGGCTATATCCACTGTAGTTATATGCGGTTCCCGGTAGAATCATTTTGAAGAACTCACAGCCGGCAGCAATCGCCTTTTAAACTCTCTCGGGGCCAATGAATTGACCATTGTGTAAACCAGCTAAACTGATATTGCGCTTGACTTTATGGTCATCTATTTCCTCAATAACTGCACGAGAAATGAGACCACCTTGCAAGTGAGCAACGAATATGCAACCATCATTGTATGCTGCTTTACTTGCCAAAAGCTCACGCACAGCCTTCACAGCCATTGGCACTTGAGTCAGGAGGAATTTAATTGAGCAAGGACCATCACAGAATGATAAGGACTCGACGATGCGACCTTGAGCCGTCAGATTGTTCACGAAGTTGTTTCCTCGGTACAGCTCAATTGTTCGGTCACTACAATTGCTACGCCTGCCTGCGCGCTCGAGTCGATACTATTCACTTTAGTATAAACTTGTTCCATGTACAGGTTCTGTCGTATTATTTATCTTGAAATTTGTATGCTGCCAAAATGCCTAATTTGCTTTGTGCCTGATCCCCATACTAATGTTCGACGACTGCCTAATATGGGTTTGCCAGAATACCTATTTTTCATTAAAATAGGTAGTTAGGTAGTTCTACCTACTTTTAAGAGGCCTGGTAATCCTGCTATCTAGCATGGTAGATTCTGAAAAAAACGCACTACACCTTTTCTCGGGCAAAATTGGACTTTCTTGGCACAAACCCAGGATTATGGGATTTAGGCCCTGGTCCAAAACGCAAAAAGCCATTCTCATTTTCAAAAAAGCTGACGCTCATTGGTGAAAATTTACCCAACCCCTCCAAATCCATTCTCAGATGAAAATGGCTTGCCGAGCGATTCCCAAACGAAAAACGATTCTCAAGTTGTATTTTGTATCAAAAACGACTCAAAGTGCAATAGTTGACGGTGGGGACATGGCGGACGATGACGAGGACTTCCGTAGCCGTGAAACGGGCCAAGCCTCGTCACCCAGCACCGCCATCTATCGCCAACATGTACGCACCTGTCAATGCGGCAACGAGCCATCGCCATCCATCGCATCGCACGTCTTCAAAGATGAAAATGGCGTCGTTAATGGCTGTCATGGACGATAGTGACGAGAGTAAACACAAGCGCGTGAAAGTTGATGGCAACACCAAGTGGACGCATCGAAACGCTTCGATTAGTAGCAGTAGTCTCACGACAAATGACGAACCAAGGCATGGCTCGGATGAGGAGATGGCAGGGACCGCACTAGTCGTTCACGATGATGAGCTTGCGACGAAAAGTGAAAATAGTAGTGAAGAGAAACCACGCGAAGGTCGGGCGACGCATGAAATTGCTGCGACGAATGGAGAGATCAAGCATCGCAATGGACATGGCGACGCGAGTCCCCGAGTGAAACGTTCCATGTATGACTTTTATTTCCCAACTGGAAGAACGGATGTCAATGGAGAAGTGATGAATCGATCGACTAAGCGACTCCAAGTCTCCCAGCAAAGGGTTCGCTGCGTTGAGCAGAGCACTTCTAGTCTCTGGAGGTGTCGCAGCGCCAGTATGGTCTCCACGTTGTCTTCGCGGATTTCGTAGCTACGCAATGTCAATTTTTGCACGACATCGACGAAAAGCTTTAGATTTTTCAATCAAATCGTCCACATTTTGTCTGTCACTGACTATTCTCGCGAACTCTTCCTCCCAAAACCCGCATCTGGGGTTATATATACGCTCCTGTGATTTCCCCGACTTCTCAGTCAAAGACGATGTGTAGCCCCGACGCACCAATCGAACCGTCCCACTCGCGCTGCGACTCTCGGTCAAACAAGAATTTGTCGCCTTCCTGTGGATCAAAGCCGTCCCGCGGTTCTTGCACTTCAGCAGTCTCCCACGCTAATTCCATCTCTCGTAGACGAAACTTGGGCAACAAACGAAAGAGCTGGTGGCGGATAACAGCGGACAGATAATCGACGTATGGAAGAAGTTCCTGTACGGACGCATAAAGCGCAACGATCGGTACAGTTAGCTCCAGCAGCGACATGCTTTTGGCCATTTCCGTCGTATGATTGATCAGATTTATGATGAAGAAAAAAATAAATGATTGAATCGGATATATTGTTGTTCAATCGCAGTCTATTTAGTAATTAACTATTAGCTACAATAAATTCTCTGAGAGCAAAATCTAATCCCTACTCTGTCTCTGATGAACTATCTTCCTGAAACGGTAGTGTCGCCATGCGTTCATCACTTGACCTTTCGTGGAAGTCTTCTTGCAAACATTCCAACCCGATTTGAAGTCGTATCCCTTGTAATCTTGTCGCGGTTCTGCCTCGTTCGTAGTAGGCCACTGCTAACAGCTGCTTCATTGTTTTGGACCATATCATCTGCAACTGCTCCTGCGCACTTCTGCGAACTCCTTTGTGCACCGATTCATTGCGTACTAGCCATAGCCAAGTTACCCCTAACAAACAGATTCCCTCCAAACGCACTCTTGCACTCCTCTGCATGTTTCCCGCATCGTAACTTTAATCGATTTAGTAAAAATGCAGAAATCTCCGGCGCTCTTCGTACCGCGAAACACCTTCTGTATTGTTCCAGAGCAGCTGCATCGGCTCGTCGACCGTTCCAACAAGTTAATAGTCTCGACCAAAATTTCTTGGCCCGACTGCACCCCACACAATATGTGTGACCCCTTTCCCGGGTGTTTTACACTGGTCATCCAGTATACACCCTCCTTGCGTATAATATCCATCGTAATAGACATTAAGTTGGAACGTCGCTGCCCTGTAAATGCTCCATAGCTGATATTCAGAAAGCATGTGATCATGCTTCCAGAGATCTCTTGGCGACTGCTCCTGGACGTTGAGGTTCCATCCGGACTCTTTCTTCGTTTTTCCATCTTTCTCGCACTCGTGGTAAGGCCTTTGTCAATGCCCTAAAGTAAAAGCTTCTAAACGTCCGTCTTAGCCAACTTTTCACCGAGCCCAATTTTACCCCTTCCTGTACTGTCCAGGGATAATTATGCAACCTCGGATGCGCCGCAAAAACTATGCCTTTCGTCCGCTGATGTTCCACACCCTCGCCGTCATAGAAGTTCTTGCTTTGGAGCTCCGGTGTATTCTCCATCTCATCCCAGTATATTCCATCTTCCCGCTGTCGAAATGTCCACACTTGTCCTGTCGTTTGAGACCCACTCATATCTTCTCTCTGAACGTCTCCAGATGTTTAAGGAGGCAATGGTCCCTTTTTTAATCCTATTGAACTGTCTCGCTGATAAAATTGAACCTGAATCATTCACAATCCAGATTGCCTACCCGTTATACACCTTGCTGTCACTACTTTCCACCTTACTGACTCCCAGTGGTCCTGTGTGTAGAGTAATTTAAGTCGTCCAGCCGCGCCTATCTCTTCTCCTATCTCCACTCTCGGTGAGCACAAGATGATACTGAGGAGCCAACGTCCAACTTTCTCTCTTGAATAACTGGCAACTCCGTGTCCTTGTACTGTCCATTGAAAAGTTGACCTCGCGGTTTTCTTGATGTGCAGCAACTCTTGGCATTCTCGCAAATATGCCGGGAGATATACATCCTCTTTCCCCTCCCCGATCCATGGGTTGTCAAACTACGCAACATTGAATCGGATATATGATGAAAAGAAATTTCTCTTCAAAAGCGGAGTGCCCATCATCACACATCAGTCAAAGTCATGAAGCCCCATGAGAACCAAACGACGCAACGCAGGTCTGGGGAACGAGAAAAAGGCCGAGTGATTCTCTTGAGTGGACCAAAGTCGATGCTGCTGCACCATAACCTCCCAGCTTCTTTTACGCCTCAAAATGTCGTTTAGCCCAGTAAAAAAAATCCTCGTTTCACCCGTATTGGTGCAAATGATCGCATTCTGGCAGGATAAAGCACTCTATGCGTGAAGTTGGCTGAGATGGACACGATCAACCTAGCTCCCGGTCACTTAATTGTCATTCTGAATGACTTGGGGATGGTTTTAGCGATGGTTCTTCATCGCGTACTCGACTGCTCAGTAAGATTCAGTGCAGAACGATGGTCTCGACTCATTGCCACTATACACAGACAACCAGAAGGTATCGCTGGGTCGCACGACGTGGCCTCAATCTCAAGGTTCCGTCCACATCAAAATCTAGCGTCGTAACTGCATGCGCCCGTTTTCTTTACCGTTGGAGTGGGTTGTGGTACGAATATGAGCAATATTACCCCATTGCGGTTCACTTGACGCGTGAAACCTTTTCAGTGATCCAGATTTAGCATTAATCACGAAACATAATAAAATTCAAATTTTTAACACTACTACTCAATGCGCAACGCACGCGGATCTGTCTTCGGGAAAAGGGTGATACGATGTACTCCGATTACGTTTTTCTAGAATGAACTGCCGTAGCGCCGCCCGACCTTCGCGTGGTTTCTCTTCACTACTATTTTCACTTTTCGTCGCAAGTTCATCATCGTGAACGACTAGTGCGGTCTCTGCCATCTCCTCATCCGAGCCATGCCTTGGTTCGTCATTTGTCGTGAGACTACTGCTACTAATCGAAGCGTTTCGATGCGTCCACTTGGTGTTGCCATCAACTTTCACGCGCTTGTGTTTACTCTCGTCACTATCGTCCATGACAGCCATTAACGACGCCATTTTCATCTTTGAAGACGTGCGATGCGATGGATGGCGATGGCTCGTTGCCGCATTGACAGGTGCGTACATGTTGGCGATAGATGGCGGTGCTAGGTGACGAGGCTTGGCCCGTCCACGGCGACGGAAGCCTCGTCATCGTCCGCTCTTCCCATGTCCCCGCCGTCAACTATTGCACTTTGAGTCGTTTTTGATACAAAATACAACTTGAGAATCGTTTTTCGGTTGAGAATCTCTCGGCAAGCCATTCTCATCTGAGAATGGATTTGGAGGGTTAGCGTAAATTTTCTCCCATGAGCGTCAGCTTTTTTGAGAATGAGAATGGCTTTTTGCGTTTTGGACCAGGGCCTTATGGTCGCAAACAAATCAGGATTTTCTCGCGAGCAAAACAGGATTTTCTCGCTAAACAGGATTAAATTCGTACTTCCTCCGGGGCAAAATAAACGCACGATCGGAATATACGGGTGTCCGAAATAAACGCAGCAAATCTAAATTGATAGTATCGAATTATTATCTTATACAAATATTCACTATAGGGGTTCACAATCAGAAGAGATTGGGCGAACAATTGAGAAGGGCACAAAAACTTAGAAATTATAAAAAATAACAAGAAACAATTCAATAGAGTACCTTAGTCGGACCACAGAAGCTAGGACATCTTCTTAGCTGATATGTCTTGATTTAGTAACCTATTTGCCTCGTAGTATGGCTGAACGACAGCAAATGCATTCAAACATCGCAAAATAAACACCCATCACATTCAGGCGCATCCAGAGTCAAAAACTGGGATATTTACCGCCCGAACAACGGCATTAAGCTCTGACCACTCTGGACTGCGAAACGCTTGATCTGGCACTCTTGAGGAGTAAAAATTTCGTCCTCTAGCAGCATTGTTGCTGATACACTTATTTGCATGCTTTCCGTACGTCCTGGTTGTGATCTTGGACTAGGGCGGGTGTTTTCTTGTCGACCGCCGCTCGCTGTGTCCATTCATTCCGACGTAGCGTCGGTCCTAGGATGAGTTTCGATAAGAAAAAATATTAACAGAAAGAGGTGATGTAGTGCTTTCTTTTCATCCAATCCGTGTTCTCTAAAACGTAATTATGAACTAATTACGATGGATTTTGTGTAAATGTTGCGTTTATTTTGCCCCGGAGGAAGTATAGAGACTCGAGTGTGCTAGCAGTCACGACAATGAAGATTATGATAATGACGACGATGACGATGCGCTGTTCGATAGCCAAACAACGCCAAAAAATCCCGACAAGCCAATCACTCCAGTTGAGGTTTGTAAGCTAGCGTCATTTCTTTTCTTACTTTCAGCTGATCGGAACGTGTTGGCACTGATTTGATTTCTGTTCAGGAGAGTGACAATATCACCAGTGTGCCTAGTGCAAAGACAGTGAAAACAATGCCTAAGGAAAGCGTGAATGTGGGCGATATTTCCCATATTTTAAAATGGAACCCAGACAAAAATAAAGGATCAAAGGGCTTCTTTTCGGACAGTAAACACTCCAAACTACAAACAGCAAAGCTTCCGACAAATGATGCACAGCAAAAAAGTAAAAGCACCAGAGTATTTCAATGACATCAATATTCATGTGGTTAAGTTTTCATTTGAGGCTGTCGAGACATTCGCCGCGGATGCTACTGGCAGGTTTCTCGCGGCGTTCCACCCGCACCCCAAACTTCGAAGAAATCAATTCTTGATGTGCCCAACTTTTAATTTGTGGATTTTGCTCCACGTGGAGCTGCACTTGCTTCTTTTCGTCCAGCTTAAGTTGTCTGGTGCTTATGGCTTACTGGCGACCACTAATAAAATGACCCAGGAAAAGAGGGAATTCGCTCCTCCATACAAAAACAAAGTGTGCTGATTGGTGCAGAGACTTGTGGTTTCAGATACAGGATTTGTGCCATTTAGGGGAGTTCACATATGGAGGTTTGACTGTATCTTAAATACTCTCACGTACTGCAACTCATGGGTAGAGACTCGATAGGCTAAAGGCGCACTGTAATCTAGGAAAGCCGTATATATGGCTATCACATTTTTATGTGATGTCTGGGACGTCGTCATGGTATGTATACTTCTATCTAAAAACAAATGAGGCAAAAAAATGGATGCTATATAAATTTAATGTAGGAAATGATCATCTAATTAGTTGATGAAGCCCAAGACACCAGCATTATAAAAAAAGTAACTTAGAAAATAAATTTAACATTTCCCTGTAATCAACTCTTCCATGCGTTATTTTGTGAAGGCAAATAAGGCGCTTGCCTTTTTAGGTCACTCACACCATCATTCCTATTTATAACCTAGAGCAACACACGCCCCCTTGTTAGTCATTAACCGTAACTGTAATGTGGTGCCATTAGATAGGTGATTTTTAAGTTGAAATATCACAGTGCAATTTCAGACTTACTGTCTGAAATGCGAATA
>MIQA02004312.1:0-39581 GCA_001887855.2 Sclerospora graminicola | reverse complement strand
ACAATTATCGAATCTAACAAGAAATCTAATGATAAAGATATCATTAGATCAGTTTTACATTACATGTGACTATGATTAGTCTAGGTCTAATTATACTAGTTAGTTCTTAACCGTTCATAAATATATTCAATCTTAAACTTTACCTTCTCTTAGGCACGTGGCTTAGATATATATATATATAAAGATTATTTGATTAATTAAATAGTCTATCCTAAAGTTTGTCCTAACTAAACTAAGGAGGACCAAATTGCATTTGGTCCTGACTAATTGCACGCTTCCTCACTGCAATTTTACAGTGTAAGCCAGTAACACCTAGCCTGTTACACCTGGTAGCACTTAGTGGTCCGTCTTAACGACCACTGTTCACGCGTTCCGCTAGTTAACTAGCGGAACGAAGGTTTAAGAGCCGCCCGACCGTCATGACGACGGTCAGCGAACGTGAGCGCAAGCTACTGCTCGCGTGAAAATTTCCCTCAATGGACACAGAGAAGTGTGGACACCGTGGTGGAGATGATGCGGACCGTAGGGCCCGAGATCATCTCCATCCTCCGAGGTAAAACCCCGGAGGAAGCTTTAGATATGGTTACCGGTTTCAAGAGGATGTATATAGATCCTCAGGTGCGTTCCGTAATGTTACGACCACCACCAACAACGCTCACAGCGTGTTCGAGCGGTGATGTAGTAAAGGCGCGAATTCCGCCCTTTACTGGCGAAGGGGGTGAACCCCTTCGTAGGTGGTTCGCAGAGGTGGAAGATGCCATCACTGCGCAAAAGATTGTGGACCCACGTTCACAAGCTTATTTCGCCACCACATGCCTCGGCGGTCGCGCCAGGGCATGGGCGATGAGCCGCAGATCCAATGATGGATCTACGTTCCCGACGTACCAGGATTTGAAAGTTGACCTGAAGCTCAACTTCGAAGCTCCAGAAATGGATCTTAGTTGCCGCGAAGAGTTCATGGGACTCAAGCAGGGCAAGCTGACCCTACATGCGTACGCTCAGAAAATACAATATTTGTTATCAAATATTGTATACGAGCCGGTGCCCCCTGCCATGCAGGTTACTGGCTTTATGAAGGGACTGAATGACGGTCCCATCAAGCAGAGTCTTTACCGGGTTCCCCCAAAGGCTCTGAGGGATGCCACAGATCAGAGCATCCGAGAGGAATTCAGCATGTGTTCAGCGTCAACGCATGCTGGGGTTAGTCGAAGTGCTCAACAGCCTTTCGACTTTAACATGCCGCCAGTGCAGCATGTTAATCAAACCAACTTCCCAAACAGATGAAGTTCACACTTCGTCCCGAGACACCAAAACCCGCGCCAGAGCGCGGGCGGGGGAGGTCCAGAACCTATGGACCTATCGGTTGCAGTTGCCTCGACACCGAGGCAACCGAAAAACAAGAAGTTCCTTCGCTGCAATAGATGCGCGACGATAGGTCATTACGCCCATGAATACATGGCGCTATGCCAGCACCACGCAGCCAGCGGACTGGACAGTCCGCTGGCGGCGTCATAAACAGGGGCAACCCTCTGTTGATGCAAAAATCGTCAACAAACCAGTAGGGGCGGGGCCTCTACTGACGGGTTATCTCACATGCCGACCGGGGCATGTGAGGATAATAGCCCCAGACGGACTATGTCCTGTCACACTCGTGCAGGTGAAGGGAAATCTCTCATCACCGTGGAAGTTAAGCCGCATGGAAACGATGTCCCCATGCGCGCTCTGTTTGACACAGGAGCGTCAAACAATTTCGTTAGAACTGAGGCTCCAACGTCGTTGAACTTCGTGGAGATTGAATCTCCACGAAGCATGTTGTCAGTCCGGTTAGCAACAGGTGCAACCGTGACTATAGCAAAGACTGTGATTCGTACACGCTTTGAGTTAGACGAACTGTCGTTCGAGGACGAATACATCGTCCCGATCTTGACGACAAGGTCGATGTAATCTTGGGCATCCCTTGGATGTCCAAGCATCAATTAACGATCGACTGGGTTAACATGTCGATCGATTGCGGCGGTCTCACAGAATCTGTCACCCTGTGAGTACTCCGGCTGTATCTAATGATACAACCGCAGAGTCAGACAGTCGGGTGGGTAGCGATGGCACCACCAGGTCTGATCCGACAAGTTCAGCGGATGGTACACCCGCTGATCAAGGTCCAGAAGGACTTGCACACGCAACGGAAGAGTCGTTGCGTGTCGGTAACGTGTGCAACACGGGTGACAAACACCCCCGTGTTGAAATTACCACGACCGATGACGGTCGTTGTATAGAGAATTTACCCACGGTGGGAAACACCCACCCTGAAAACGATGATACCGGCACGGATGTAAGTGACTTCCGTGTCGAAGATGAAGAACTCACGACTGAAAGCTGTCGTGAGTGCGTGAACACCATGGTAGACAGTGGTCACCATGTTGAGGATGCCTTGTGCACGAGTGATAATCACCGTGCAACAGAACAGGCAACAGATCAGACGAGTGCGTCTGATCATACGGTTGTGTCCGTCGAGACGATAAACGTCTTGACGCAGACAGAGACTGGATTAGCTACCCAGTCTCTAACACTCGACAACCCTCCGAACATCAGTTCAGAGATAATGGCCATTCCAGCCTTGAGCTGGAAGAAGTTCGTAAAGAACTTGCGCAATGATCAGATCGATCAGATCTGCGTCATCGTCGCAACGGACGATATTGTGGATATTCGTGAACGAATATCCACTTTACAAATAGAAGACATTGGGAACGAAGCCGTTCCCAATGAGCCGACCAAAGTTCAGCGCTTTGAGGCGCAGAGCTGGGAGTCGCTTAAGGCAACTTCCCCGTCCTACGAGGTACTTTGTGAATACGCTGACGTATTCCCAGAAGAAGTACCTTGTGAGCTCCCTAAAGATAAGGGAACTAGGCACGAAGTACTGTGTCACGCGGCAATGGCCATTGCCGCGTGACCAAGTCAAAGCGATCGACGAGTTCTTTGAAACTCGTCGTAAGGCGGACATGTGCGGGAGTCTACCTCACCGCACTCCAGTCCCACCTTTTGCGTAAAGAAATCCACTGGTGGGTGGAGAATCATGGATGCTTTTAATAAGCTGAACGCAGCCACGGTACCGGTGCAGACGCCGATACCGCGGAAAGATGTCAGCATTGATGGCATGAGCGGGAGCACCGTTTTCAGTGCTCTCGATTTAAGGGATGGTTTCTACCAAATTTTTTGCGTGAGAACGATATCCCTCTCACGGCAGTAAGCACCCCAAGCGGTATGCTTTGGGAGTGGCTTGTGATGCCACAGGGGCTTCAAAATGCCCCTGCCACCTTCAATAGATGCGTCACGCATCTATTGCGCCCGGTGCGAGAATTCGCACCGGCCACTTCGACGACGTGTTCATCCACAGTAAGGCTGAACATGATAAAACTGATGTAGATGTTCACAAAGAACGCGGTGCATTTGAGGTTATCTTCATTTTCTTAAGTGGGCTCTTCGAACCCTTTCCACTGTATGAAATACTCTCGTTGCCTTCTTCCATTTCACGTGCGAGTCTTAACGCGGGAATCCACAATTTCTCCACTTCCCACTCATCATCTCGGTCTGGTTCGTACCAAGAATCCTCTGGTAACAACTCTTCTTCCAAATCGAACTCATCGTCGACTGTTATCCTGTCTTGTAGCCGTTTCATCCGCGAGATGTACGGTTTAAGAGGTCCGATATGTAGCAACGAGAATTTTTTTGTGTTCGCCCCTTGTAATTTAAACCGATACACTGCTTCACTCACTCGTTCTTCTATCAGATAGGGCCCATGCCACAGATGTGCTAGTTTTCTGACTAGTCCATTCTTCACCAGGTCGTGATACAGCCACACTAATTCTCCAGGTCTGTAGGCCGTACGTGTAGTAGTCCATGGTCCGTCAGCCAGTTTTTCGTTATTTTTCTTAGCTCTCTCTGCCATGAGTGTCGTTTGGATGAATTCGGCTTGGGCTCTGGCTCGTTCTTGTTGATTCACCTGTTTTTGTCACCACTCCAGTGCTTCCTTTTCTGGTAATGATCCGTCTTTTGGGGGTATCATTGCCTCCATTGTCGTTCGTGCGTTCCATCCGTGTACCAAATAGAAAGAAGTCTGATGATGTTGTAAACTTATAGAAGTATTTAGCGCCAGTTCCAACTGATGCACATATTCGTCCCAATCTCGCTGCTCTGGGTCTGACATGTAACATTTTATTGCCTTGATCACTGTCTGCACTGATCGCTCTTGGTTACCATTTGCTTGTGGTCTGTATGCAAGAGTTGGTCGTTGCTTCTGTGTTAGCATACGATTGAATCTTCGAAATACTGAAATCATGAATCTTGGGTCTCTATCATGTCGTATGATCTCTTGTGCACCAAATTTCTTGAATATGCCTTTATGTATGCCTCGGCTACGTCTTGAATCGTCGTAGAATTCATGGGTACGAGCACAACGTATCCAGAGAACATACAGAATAAGCATAGCAACGCTTCATGCCCTTCGTAAGTCTTAGGTAAAAGCAAGGCGAAATCCATAGCTAGCACTTGAAACGGTCTCGACGCAACTATGTTTCCACTTGATAGCCCTTCATATCTCGGCTTCCCTTTAGCTGTCGCACAGTCTTCACACGAAGCTATGCAATTTTCAATTTGAGCGTACATGCCCCTCCAATAATACATCTTCCTTAAGCTTGCATAAACTTTAGAAGCTCCTTGATGTGCCCCGCTTCCCGCTTCGGTGTGGTATGCATGCACAATATCTTTCTCGTAGTACCTCCGGAACGACTATTCGTAGCGTATCGTCCTTGTTTTTATTATCAATCGGACAGTAACATAACACCCCCGCAGCGTCCATCACATAACCCACTGATATTCGTGCTACCCGTTTCAGTGCATTTGTAGACGGCAATAACTCTTCTTTTCCACTTAGATAGGCGACGATCTGTGCACACCATGTATCCGTCTGCTGTGCTCTCACTATTCTGTGAAATCGCTCCTTCTGCGCCTGCACTACCATCTGCTCATTAGTGGTCTCTGTCGTGCTCGGCTTCACTTGGTGATTAATTACAGACTGCTCATCCCTGTTCTTACTCTTGTCTTGCCAAAGTCGTGATTGCTTCTGTCTTTTACTTAGACTCCGAGTCACCACAAAAACTTGTTTATATCCTTCTGTTGTTCCCCTTCGTCATTTATTCCATCCAACTCCGAATTGCCCGGAATGACGTCAACCTGACCACACTCAACTGTCGTTCGATACAACAATTCAGGGAGGGTGTTCAGCAGCTGGAAGTCTGCCCTTTCTTCTACCGAAGTAATCTCTCCGAATGACAACGACATCATTGCCTTATGCGTCAACAGATCCGTTGGTTCATTGTATTTTCATGCAACAGGATCAAGCTAATGGCATCAAACTCGGAGAGTAGGCATCAAACTCGGAGAGTAGTGTTTTCACTCTGTTTTAACCATACTGCCAAAGTTGCTTGATTGCACCGTAAATCTCCGTTAACTTGTCCAATTACAATATGAGAATCTCCACACACAATTGACTCTTGTAATTTGTAACGCTTAGCAGTTCAAGAGCTCCGATCAGTCCATGATATTCACTCTCATTCACTGTAAATTCTGATTTGATGTTGTATCCGGCCGCTACCACATCCCAAGTCGGTAGTTTCCATAAAATCATACCGAATGACCCAAGCTATTCTCCCTTTAGCCTTACTGCCCCATCAAAAGTTAGCACAAAACCATCACTCTTTCGATCTAACTCGGAGATCGACCTTATCACCGGTATATTTCCTGGGTTTTTAGCGGGGCTGTATTCTCCAATACTTCGTCAATATTCTTCCATGGAATTATAGCAGCTGACATGATGGCTCGTAGGCCTCCCACCCCCTGTTCCCCACGAATAATATCTAAAGACATGGAGACAACATGGCAGCCTATTGAATTACTCGTCCAGTCAAATGTGTAAACAACCACTTCATAGTCGAATATCTCGTATACACTACATGTTGACCGTAATGAAAATGGCTCGTGTCGTTCAAGGTCTTCAATAAAGCTAAAACTTCTTTCTCTGCTCCCGTATATCTTGTTTCCGCATCTTTAAACACTTTACTTATGAAGCGTACGGGATGTAAAACTCCATCATGGTCCTGATATACCGTTGCTCCGAAAGCCCATTGATTCGTATAGATTACGACTGTCAATGGCTTGTTTCTCTTCAAATGTCGTAACGAAGGTGCTTCTACTAGGCGTTGCTTCAATTATTCAAACGATCTCCTTCCTTGCCTGAGATAATTGAGTGCCGTCCCGCAAGTTAAGATCTGTAAGCTCATACAGTGCAGCCGCAAATGTGGCAAAGTTGTCAATTAATTGATGATAGTAGATCAGACTACCCAGAAACCATTCCTTTGATCGTGTTGAGGAATGGCATCGAAAGCACTGGCTCCAAATTCCTTGGGGCTGCTGAAATTCCTTGCCGGGAGATTCTGTGTCCAATAAAACCCACACTTTTTCTTCCCAAAATAACTATTGGGGATACTAATGGTGATTCTCCAATACTTGAACGACTCTAGCAAGCATTCCAACATCATACATAAGCCGCCCCAAGTATTTGCTTCAAATGTTACATCATCGATATATGATCGTCGTCCGATAACCGGTTTCACCGATGAACGCTCTGCCACTCCCAGATGAAAAACATATTCTTTCAGGTATAAATCGGTCTCTTCTTGCGGCAGACTGTTGCTTCTTCGCCTCTTCTATCTCCGCTTCCTCATAGCCTACCATAATGCATGGTGTATCGGTTTGTTCAATACGTCGAGCCATCGTCCATAGTGCGTTGTCTATGACCCTCTGATATTTCTGAGGCGCATTATTGAGGCCTTGAGGCATCCGTAACCATTTGAAATATCCCAATGGGCAAATGAACGCTGTAATGAGCCGTGCTCTCGCTGTCATCAATACCGCTCAATATCCACTTGCATTATCCGTAGAACACAGCCACATAACATCTTCCAAGTTTGCCAGTAAATCTTCTATTAATGGCATAGAGTACGCCATTAACTTCGTCATTTGATTGACAAGGCGATAGTCAAAACAAAGTCGAATATCCTTCTTATTCTTCTTTAATACCAGCACGATGGGAGATGCTCATGGTGATTGCAAATATCGGATAAATTTAGCTTGTAGGAGTCCTCGCAGCAACTCATATAATTTTGCCATCAAATGCATTGGGACCCACCTTGCTTTCTGTGCCACTGGATTAGCTCCTTCTACGTCCACATCACATACGACATTTCTAGCTGGTGGTGGTAACGCATTCCCCGAACTAATAAATCCGTCTTTATACTTTCCAGTATTTTCCGTAGCATTGTTTCTTCTTGAGACGTCGTAATGCCCAGCTCGCCAATATCTGCTTTTTCCATATCCACAGGTGTACTGGGATCTACTTCGATCTCTGAGATGAGAGCCAGCTGCTCCGACATAGCGTCCGCTGATAACTCCATCCCTTCGTGTAAAACGATTTCGCAATCTAAATGGGATTGATCTACCTTACAGAGTGAGGTAACGTCGATGGAGTAAACTGCACGCGGTACATATCCTATCATCCGGATGGCCTGTACACTCATCCAATTCAATTCTTCCTTCTTCTTACGTCGGACCTCTTCGAATACCTCAATATAGGTCTGTTTATTGAGGTCATTCGTGGTCAAAAGAGTAAAAGGCTTTTCTCCAGGTATGGTACACAGTCCACCTTCAAGTTCAGTGTTACTCCGGCTTTTACCATGAAGTCGGTACCCAGAATGATCAAGGACTGAGATTCAAAGTTGGATACCCATAACGCATGTTCGCAAATCACTGCAGGGCCTAGCCGTATCTTCACTTTTGCCAGCCCATGCGCTCCAATAGGATTATCGGACACTCCAAAGAAATTTGTAGGGTTCTCAAACATCTTCACCCCTACCTTCAGTTTCCTTGCCAAATTAGTATGGAGCAGTGATATTTTTGGCTCCACTATCCATCATCAAGGGAATTCCACATCATCAGCTGCTCCATGTACATAAACTTGCGTTGTATCCTGGATTTTTGGGTCTTGCTTTCTGTACCAGCCTCGGTTTTTCCCTTCTTTTCTGCTGACCAATTAACAGCTGCAGTACACGTTTCTGCTTTGTAGACCTTTCTCTGTTATGTGCTCCCCTTCATTGCAGTTTCTGTATCTTCTTCTTGATTGTCTTCTATTTTTTCTTTAATTTCCAGTTTGTTTTCGTAAATCTCCACATGTAACTTTCCAATACTCACCACACGTGTTGCTTCTTGTGATTCCGCTTCAGCAAGTGGCGCGTCTTCATATGCATTATGCAAACCAGTCCTTGTTATTTTTTATGTTTTTTTCTGATGGACGTTGGTTGTTCGGTATCACGGCCGCCCATCTTCCCTCGACAACATTCGCCACACACTGGGGGTAGTCATTTAACTGCTCTGACACTTCTTGCTGCGACAGTTCTCCGGTTTTCAGTTTTGTTCGTAGGTCGGCCATTTTCTCGATGAAAGGCCGACAATACTTAATATTCTAACCTTGCATGTTGCAATGTTCACATACTTGAAGTTGCCAACACATGTCTCGGTCATGTTCTTGCCGGTTGCAATGATCGCACACCTTGACTGTAGGTGGGTGTTGATTATCCCCCGTCTGTGCACGTACTGGTTTTTGTTCCTGACTTGAACTTTGACGTGCCCCTTGTGACGGAGATGGTTCTCGATCCACTCGCTTTACTATGGGAGTAAAGTTTCTGCCATGGTATCTGCTTGCCGTCTGTTTCCAGATTTCTTTCCTGGTCGTGCTTGACAGAATTCATACATCATTATCTTGGATTCCAGGTCATCGATGCTATCAAATGGAGTGAATCTGAATTGCATCTGCAGAGTTCGATCATGTAATTTTTCAAAGAGCTGTTGTATGTGATCATCCAGCGCCGAAGAGTCGCCCTTTCCACGGAAACTATTCCTCCTAATGCGGCTGCATTTAGTCGGTACAAATAGTTGGATGCAAATTCGTCATGTTTTTGTGTCAGTTTGTAATACGTCAGACGAGGAGGGGTCTTGTCCAAGCAGTACTTCTTCCTGAAACTTTTTATTAACAGTGTCCAGTCATACTTGATGCTATTGTCCAATTGTTTGTACCACCACTTAGCCGGACTAACAATATTATCCACAAAATCTCCAATCGCCGCGTGGCGTCTTAGAGAAATATATTTGCAATGTGTAGGAACTTTGGAAGCCATGCTCGTGCCTCTTCCGCCCCTCTTTTGTCACCATCGAATGTTTTAATGGACAAATTTTGCAGCACAGTTGCCACAGGGCGTCCATCCCCATGCCACGTCGTTCCATCTCGGGCAGTAAACTCAGTATCGTCTTCCTCTTCTGATTCCTCACTAGAAAAAGACGTTTGAACTGCTTTCGAGTGATGCTCGCACCGTTGGAGGGGTTTTCCCTGTTCGCCAGCTCCTCTAAGCTTAGGTGACCGTCTTGTATTAGTTTCATCAACGATTTCACTACTGGATCACCCGACCGGTTACTGGGGGCAGCTGACATGATATCATCTTCATCCGAAGAGAACTCGAGCACTGCCAACGCAGCCTCCACCTCTGCATCACGTGCAGCGGTGCCAACATCGCATGCCGACGCTACTAATGTAGCGTCGAAGAGTAAGCCGAAAGACCCATTGTCTCTCGTAGTAGACGCTGCAGAAGCAGTGTCTAAAAGAGGGCGGGAAGATGTCGCTAATGCAACATCGTCAGCATCTTCACCTGCCGCGGGGCGGGTGGCTAAGAAACCCAATCTTCTCTTCGAAGAGTCATCTGATTCCGAAGAAGAAGGTGAGGACGTCACCGTCCTCCGCAATGAATCTAGCGAGCGTAAGCCCGCTAGATTTGCTTCGCCGTTAAGTGATGGCGAAGTGGATTCTGACGCTGTCGATTACGACAGCGACACATGAGGAGCGTAGAGCTCCTCCTGGTCCTCGTCATGCGCCTGGTCGTGACGACGATGATTTCATGATTGCGGTAAGGTCCGCATCACGCATTTAGGGCTTGAAAAACGAAACAACAGGGCTAGGTGTCGAGTCAGTCGACAAAGATGCGCCGTCGGGGAATCGAACCCCGACCTCATCCTTGGAAGGGATGAATCCTAACCATTAGACCAACGAGGTGGCAGTGTGGTGCTCCACCTGCCAAGAAACAACACGCAGAAGCGGCTTACGCTGCTTCGGATTCACCATGTCGTACGGAACCTCATGTTCCGTACAAAGTGGGGTTTTGGACCCCAGCATGGACGCTAGTGCCCGAAAGTGGTGGGCATACCAAGCGCGATTGTCGATACCCGTTGTTTGACATCAACGCGCTTGATGATTGCGAAGTCCTTCGCAATCATAACTTTGATCGAAGAACCGACGATAGACGTCGGTACTTTATCGACCGTTTCTATCAGGCTCGTTATTATACGAACCGGAAAGGGTCGCGTATGAACAGGGACGATAAGGACGCCCTGGTTTAAAGTTGAAGTGCCTTTGTTGAGAACTACAACAAAGGCCACGACGATTACGTGAGCAAAGTTCACGAAAACCGCGAGCGCTTTTTAAAGCGCTCACGCTCAGGGAAAATGGAGTTTATCCATTTTACCTGCATCAAAGTAGGAATTTCTTGCGGAGTTCCTTCTCACTTAGCTTGCCCTTGTTGTCCCAAGTGAGCTCCTCGTCTTACCGAAAAGGAGCTACGAGGGTACCGAGGTTACTCGGTACCCGCTAGTGTTAAGGGCCTAATTGATACCCTTAATGTATCAGCACCTAGTACTGATACTTTGCAACCATCAACACCTAGTGTTGATGTATCACCTGCATCAACACCTAGTGTTGATGCTTCTTACGAGTTTGAGGAGAAGTATCCTTCTCAAACTTCAGGAGGTCAGGGGCATCCGCCCTCAGCACCTCAATCGGTTCCCAAGAGTCAAACTCTTGGGAATAACCCAACCATCGTACCAAGTACTCGGTACGCTGCCCCTTCTTATAGGGAACCGAGCGCTTCGCTATCAAGCGCTCGAGAATATAGCGCTTATTCCCCTGATTATCAATCAGGGGTGGCGGGGGTTGGAAATTCCCTCGGCGTTGTTGTTGCGGAGCATGGTTCGCAGCTCCGCAAGCTCGAGAGGCATTGCAACGGGCTGAGCGCCGATATGGCGCACACGATGAGGACGTATCGTTCTCATCGCGATGAGATTCGCGACATATTGAGCGCTCATCTCGCCCTGCAGCAGAAGAATGATCTTCTGCTGGTCGAGATTGATCGACTAAAGTCGGAGATGGAAACTCTCCGGACTTCTCACAATCGGTTGGAGACCGATTACAAGTCTCTCTTGGGAGACTTGAAGAAGCACGGCATTCGCCGTGGGGATGCGTCTCGTCCGAAGACGTAGACGATCGGTACGGCTTGAGCCTCCCAACGTAAAACGTTGGGTGAAGGCGCATGGCCGCGGGAATGTCTAGTGTATAGGCATTCCCCTTAACGCTTTGGACCTTGAAAGGTCCAATGAACTTAGGGAGCAACTTCCGTGTAGGGAAGTTGCTGATTGCATGTGTAGGCAAATTAGTTGTTGATAATAGAACTAATTCACCTTTTTGAAAGGAATTTGTGTTTTTCCTTCCACTTCTGTCTGCATTCTGCTTCTGCTTATCAAAAGCAGAAGCAAGTGCATCTTTCACATAGCGTATTACAGCTTGGCGCTGTAATACGAATTCATCTACTGCTTTATTAGCAGTAGATGGGTTGTTTTCATTGTCTGCAGCCATTGCTGCAGACACATATTCCGCATAAGCAGCTTCAGTGTCTGAAGCTGCTTGAGTTTCTACTGTGTTAACAGTAGAAGACTCGTCAGTCTCTTCGCAAGTTGCGGCTGCAACTTGCGCATCGACTCGCTCAAAATTTGAGCGGTCCCTCCCCCACTTAGATTTGGCGTACCGCCAAGTAAAGCTGGGGTTCGTGGATGCCTTAAGGCATTCACGTAGAACGGTGTATGCTTTGTAGAAGCATGCATCGAGATATTAATTGCAAACTCGGTGAGTGGCAAGTAGTCACTCCACTGCTCGAAGGCATGCGCGTATGAACGCAGCATGTCTCCGAGAACGCGGTTAACGCGTTCATTTTGCCGATCCGTTTCCGGATGGTCCGCAGTTGAAATTTTCAACTGCGTGCCCAACACAGAGAATGTTTCTTGCCAGAAACGTCCTGTGAATCTCGGATCACTATCCAAGACTATGTTTTCAGGCATTCCGTGTAAACGGAATACCGTGTCAACGAATATCCGCGCCGTTTGCGCAGCGGTGACATTCGCTGACACTGCGGCAAGATGAGCCATCTTGCTGAAGCGGTCCACAAAGACCACAATTCCTGTCTTCCGACTGTGATCAGCCGGAAGACCAAAGATGAAGTCCACGGAAATGGACTTCCAACACTCTGTCGGAACCGGCAGAGATTGGAGGGGAGCCTGCGCAGAGTGCGCAGGCTTGACGCGCTGGCATATCTCGCAAGCGCGTACATACTTGCGTACCCATTTATATTGGTTACGCCAGTAGAAATCGCGTGCGAGAGAAGCATACGTCTTCTCTCGACCTTGATGCCCCGAAATCGGAGCATCATGGTACTCAAACAAAATTTGATGTTTGAGATCATCGTCGTTTGGCACGACGATGCGACTAACATCATCTTGGTCTGTGCTATGAAGCAACAGACCATCGTGCAATCGATAACGATGCACGCAAGCGCGAAGAAACTCTGGAAGTTCCTCGCGCTTCCGATCAGATTGATTACTAAGGTAATCAATCAGCAGACGAGTTTCCTCGTCTGTTTCGTACGCTTGACGTACCTGTCGTACGAGTGACGACGACAGAGCAGTGCAACGTATTGCGTTTGCACTGATTGCCTCCGTTACAGACGGTTTCGTCTCGTAATCGGGGCGTCGTGATAGCGCATCCGCTATCACGTTCAACTTTCCCGGTTTGTATTCAACCGTGAAGTTGTATTCAGCAAAGAATGACAGCCAACGTGCCATTCTTTGGGAGATGTGTGGTGGATTCACGGCGTGCGTAACGACGCATGGTCCGTGTAAACCACAAACGGTCTATCTCCTAAGAGATAGATCCGAAACTTCGCCAGTGCGTATTTCATGGCAAGGCGTTCCTTGTCATGCACTGGATAGTTACGCTCGGCTGGGCGCAACTGACGCGATTGGTAATAAATCACGCGATCACGATCATCGTGATCGCGCTGCATCAAGGCGCAGCCGATGGCGAAATCGCTCGCGTCGCAAACGACGTGAAACGGTCGCTCGTTATCGGGTATCGCCAAGACGGGAGCTTCAGTCAAGCTACGCTTGACTGCATCAAATGCATCTTGGCACTGGGTATCCCAGTGCCATTCGACGTCTTTCTTAAGTAATTGAGAAAGAGGTCGAATAAGACCGGCATAATTGCACGAATATTTGTGCAAGTATGTCGCCAACCCAAGGAACTTTCGAAGTTCCTTGACATTGTTTGGCGTAGGCCATTCAACAATCACCCTGATCTTCTCCGGAACAGGGCGCACCCCGTTCTTGCCCACAAAGCAGCCAAGAACGGGTATTTCAGGTGCTCCAAAGGTGCACTTCTTTAGATTTGGATAGAGCTTACGCTTACGCATAAGCTCTAACACCTGACGTAGATGTTCTTTGTGAGCATCTACATCGCTTTTACCTTGTTTAGCCTTGCTGTGGATGAACACGTCGTCGAAGTAGCTTGGTGCGAATTCTCGCACCGGGCGCAATAGATGCGTGTCGCATCTATTGAAGGGGGCAGTGGCCTTTCGAAGCCCCTGCGGCATTACAAGCCACTCCCAAAGCATACATCTTGAAGTGCTTACTGCCGTGAGAAGGATATCTTCTCACGCATAAGGATTTGGTAGAAACCATCCCTTAAATCGAGAGCACTGAAAACGGTTCTCCCGCTCATGCCATCTATGATGACATCTTTCCGCGGTATCGGCGTCTGTGCCGGTACCGTGGCTGCGTTCAGCGTATTAACAGCATGAACGATTCTCCACCCACCAGTGGATTTCTTAACGCAAAAGGTGGGACTGGAGTGCGGTGAGGTAGACTCCCGCACATGTCCCGCCTTACGACGAGTTTCAAAGAACTCGTCGATCGCTTTGACCTGGTCACGCGGCAATGGCCACTGCCGCGAGACACAGTACTTCGTGCCAGGCACGAGATCAATCTCGTGCCTAGTTCCCTTATCTTTAGGGAGCTCACAAGGTACTTCTTCTGGGAATACGTCAGCGTATTCCCAAAGTACCTCGTAGTACGGAGAAGTCGCCTTAAGCGACTCCCAGCTCTGCGCTTCAAAGCGCTGAACTTTGGTCTTTTCATTGGGAACGGGTTCGTTCCCAATACCTTCTAATTGTAAAGTGGATATTCGTTCACGAATATCCACAACCTCATCTGTTGCGACAATGACGCAGATCTGGTCGATCTGATCATTGCGCAAGTTCCTTACGAACTTCTTCCAGCTCAAGGCTGGAAGGGCCATTACCTCTGAACTTATGTTCGGAGGGTTGTCAAGTGTGAGAGACTGGGTAGCTAATCCAGTCTCTGTCTGCGTTAAGACGTTGATCGAATCGACGGACACAGCTGCGAGATCAGACGCACTCGTCTGATCTGTTGCCCGATCTGTTGCACGGTGATTATCACTCGTGCATAAGGCATTCTCTCCATGGTGACCACTGTCTACCACGGTGTTCATGCACTCACGACTGCTCTCAGTCGTGAGTTCTGCGTCTTCGACACGGACGTTTTTTGCATCCGTGATGGTTTCATTGTTTGCACGGTGGGTGTTTCCCACCGTGTGTAAATTCTCTATACCACGACCGATGACGGTCGTGGTAACTTCAACACGGGGTGTTTTTCACCTGTGTTGCACACGTTACCGACACGCAACGACTCTTCCGTTGCGTGTGCAAGTCCCTCTGGACTTTGATCAGCGGGTGTACCATCCGCTGAACTAGTCGGATCAGACCTGGTGGTGCCATCGCTACCCACTAGACTGTCTGACTCTGCGGTTGTATCATTAGATACAGCCGGATTACTCACAACGTGATCAGATCCTGTGAGACCGCCGCAGTCGATCGACAGGTTAACCCAGTCGTTCGTTGGTTGATGCTTGGACATCCAAGGGATGCCCAAGATTACATCGAACTTGTCGTCAAGATCGAGGACGATGTATTCGCCCTCGAACGACAGTTCGTCTAACTCGAAGCGTGTGCGAATCACACGCTTTGGTATAGTCACGGTTGCACCTGTTGCTAACCGGACTGACAACATGCTTCGTAGAGATTCAATCTCCACGAAGTTCAACGACGTTAGAACCTCAGTTCTAACGAAATTGTTTGACGCTCCTGTGTCAAACAGAACACGCACGGGGACATCGTTTCCATGCGGCTTACCTCCAGGGTGATGAGAGGTTTCCCTTCACACTGCACATGCTGACAGGACATAGTCCCGTCTGATGCTTTTATCCTCACATAGCCGATGATGTCGGCATGTGAGATAACCCGTCCAGTAGGGCGCCCCGCCCCTACTGGTTGTTGACGTTTTTTGCATCAACAGAGGGTTGCCCCTGTTGATGTCGCTTACCAGCGGACTGTCCAGTCCGCTGACTGCGTGGCGCCGGCCGCGGCGCCATGCATTCATGGGCGTATTGGCCCATCTTGGCGCATCTATTGCAGCGACGGAACTTCTTGTTTTTTGGTTGCCTCGGTGTCGAGGCAACTGCAACCGATAGGTCCATCGGTTCTTGACCTCCTCCCGCGCTCTGGCGCGGGTTTTGGTGTCTCTGGACGAAGTGTGAACTTCGTCTGTTAGAGAAATTGTTATGGTTAACATGCTGCACTGGCGGCATGTTAAAGTCGAAAGGCTGTTGAGCTTTTCGACTAACCCCAGCATGCGCTGCTGATTGACGCATGCTGAATTCCTCCCGGATGCTTTGGTCTATAGCATCCCTCAGAGTCTTTGGGGAACCCGGTAAAGACTCTGTTTGATGGGACCGTCATTCAGTCCCTTCATGAAGCCAGTGACCTGCATGGCAGGGGCACCGGCTCGTATACAATATTTGATAACAAATATTGTATTTTCTGAGCGTACGCATGTAGGCTCAGCTTGCCCTGCTTGAGTTCCATGAACTCTTCGCGGCAACTAAGCTCCATTTCTGGAGCTTCGAAGTTGAGCTTCAGCTCAGCTTTTAAATCCTGATACGTCAGGAACGCAGAGCCATCAGTGGCTCTGCGGTTCATCGCCCATGACCTGGCGCGACCGCCTAGGCATGTGGTGGCGAAATAAGCTTGTGAACGCGGGTCCCAATCTTTTGCGCAGAGAGGGCATCTTCCACCTCTGCGAACCATCTACGAAGGGGTTCACCCCCTTCGCCAGTAAAGGGCGGAATCCGCGCCTTTACCACTTCAACGCTCGCACTAGATGTGGGCGTTGTAGGTTGCGACCGTAACATTGCGGAACGCACCTGAGGATCGATATACATCCTCTTGAAACGGGAAACCCATATCCAAGGCTTCCTCCGGGGTTTTACCTCGGAGGATGGAGATGATCTCGGGCCCTATGGTCCGGATCATCTCTATTACAGTGGTCACAGTTCCTTGTGACCAGTTAGGAAAGTTTTCCCTAACTAAATTATGCGCGATCTGTCGCTCGCGCTCACGATCGCTGGCCGTCGCCATGACAGCTGGCGGCTCTTAAACCTTCGTTCCGCTAGTTAACTAGTGGAACGCGTCAACAGTGGTCGTTCAGACGGACCACGAAGTGCTACCAGGTGTAACAGGCTTCCTGTTACTGGCTTACACTGTAAAATTGCAGTGACGAAGCGTGCAATTAGATAGGACCAAATGAAATTTGGTCCTCCTTAGTTTACTTAAGATAAACTTTAGGATAGACTAATTAATTAATTAATTTGTCTCTTAATATATATATATTAATATAAATAAACCTAAGGCCACATATCTACAAGAAGGTAAGTTTAAGAGTGAATATATTATGAGTGGTTTAGAGTTAATAACTATAATTAAATCTAAACTAATCATACCAACATGTAGTATAAAGCTGATCTAAATGATATCTTTATCATTAGATTACTTGTTAGATTCGATAATTGTATCAGAATCTGTTCTCAAGGTGGATTATAACAACTTATAATCCAATATTCGCATTTCAGACATTAAGTCTGAAATTGAACTGTGATATTTCAACTTAAATATCACTTATGTAATGGCACTCCATTACATTCACAGTGTCGAACCTAATTCTAGTGATTGGCACTGGTGGTGATCGACTAGACCGCCAATTGTCTCCATTATGTTGGATATGTGTCGAAATCAAAAGCAATCATGAGAGGAAAGGAAAGAAGACATGCATTAAGTTCGACTCACCTCTTTGGTAGCTAATAAGTAGCTTCTCGTTCTGACAGCTCAGCTTCTGGTACAAAGGGTGGCACATGAACTGACCACTCCACGCATTGCGGAACGAATTTTGAGGGGACCATGTTGAGTCCGAAACTGCGTGTCAGGAGGTCAAACTTCGAACACCTTGAATGCTTCCACAGTAGCACACCTTATAAACTGCCAAAACACATGTTAAGATCTCCATCATCTGCAGCCTGACTATGATGCCGTCGTCTGATTTTGCACCGAAGTCCCCACATTTCGACGGTCGACGAGGATCTGGACTAAGAAGTAGAGCGGCGTCGGCGAAAACAGAACATACCGGTTATGGGTAGTAAATTGAGCCAACGGTCCGGGGACATCCACCTAGACGGGGAACCACCTCCGCTCAGAGATTCATCCCAAGAACTGACGTTTCATGACCTCCCTAATGAATGTGGTTATTGCTACTGACTGAGAATCCAAAGGCCTAATCGCAAAGAACGCTCTACGATCATTCTTAGCACCTATTCCTTACCGGGATCCGAATGGGGTATATCTGGGTATACATCAACTATAACACCGTAGAGCCTCTCATTTCGAGGCCAGTTCATTCCTCCGAACGCGACACGTTGAACAAGAGCGACGGCCGCGTATCCCGAGAGGAAGCAAGGATCCACGGCCCCTCTCCACGGAAAGAATGCCCCATCGGAACCTAAGCCGCGTTGTCTCCCAGATCTAGCCGAGCGACTTGGATGGCTCCGATAGTTTTTTACCCTGTGTTGAGGAGCAAGACGACAACATTTCGTCAGCGCTTGTACGGGAAGTACCAGAGATACGTATGCATCCTGCAGTGATGATCAATTTGATACCATAACTCATAATGAGCGATCGCCTGGTCAACTCTACGTTGAAGCGGGCGCTGAATCCTTCGGGAACAATAGCGAGTGCGGCAACGGCAGGAGTCTAGTTCGTGGGATGCGACAACTCAACTTTTGCTCATGGCCTAAGGTCTATGCACACCTCCACCATCACGAGCAAGAAACGTATCAGGTATGTACACAGTTGGATGGGATGGATACAGCTAACCATCAGTGCGTGAATGCCTGGGATGCACTATACGTATTGACTGTCCGAACATCAACAAGTGTACGAGAGCGCAATGCAAGAATGATCAAGCTGGTCATCCGCCTTGCCATTAACTCCCTCTTCACTTCGACGGATATTCTGTCTCGATCAGGTGTACATCAGCGGCATACATCGTTCCCGTTGTAAGGGACAACGTCCCCGTCCAAATGTCTGGTCGATGAGCTGTCTCTTTCAGGTTTGTCGCTAATAAAAATTTCACGCGCGTCGGTAACCGAACCGACTCAGTCGGTGGTCTTACCGATTTTTACTAACCTTTTCAGTGTACGTGAATTTCCACAGATGACAGCAACGTTGCAGTTCAAATCGGGGCTTTATACAGATGAATCCGGCGCTAATGCCCGCCAGTATACAGAATCAACGTGAACGAGAAGGAGCTAGTTCACAACCATGCGGTTGACAGGGAGAAACATTCGACAGATACGCCCATAGGCGGATGCAACTGGACGCTGAGGTGAATTATCTGGTTAATGTCCTTCGTCGGTCTGGTGCAAAGAAGAGCAGCGTTTTGCAGTACATCCGCAACAATACGACTAGCAATCCTACCAGCCGCGATGTTCACAATTTATTCGCCGCTGTTAAGGCCGAGGACTAAGGAGAGGCGACTGTCGAGGACCGCATTGAAAAGTGGGTGAAGGGTTTCGCGAGCGAAGAAAATGTAGGCCGAGTTTTCGTCAACCCCTCTGTATTGTTACCAATTTATAGCGGTTGTGAAGCTATTTCTAATCATTTATGCAATTCCAGGAAGTGGCTACGTGTATCACACTGCAAACTCAACATATGCAGCAAATGTTCTCGTGCTTCCCGGAGGTTTTGCTTTCCGACGCAACGCACGGCACGAACTCTGCCAACTACAAGCTTTTTGCATTCATGGTCCACGACACTAACGGCGAAGTCCAGCACGTACAGCACGCGTTGATTGAAAAGCGACAGAAGACTATGGAGACAGTGATTGAACAATTCAAGTCGGCAAACCCGGACTGGCCGAAACTCGGGTATACTTCGTATAGTGGTTGACAAAGATTTTACCGAAATTCAGGTCCTACGGGACGGATTCCCATCTGCACGTCTCCTTCTATGCCAGTTTCACGTTGTGAAATATCTGTACGAAAAAATATCAAAAATGGCCTACGGGTTCACGCCATGGCAGAAAGATCGACTGAAAGGTGCTATCGATCGACTTGTCTACGCGAGTACCGAGAGTGACTATGGAGCGGCGTACAAGTATCTGAAGGTCATTCTAGCCGTGACACCCGCCCAAGCGAGATCGCAGTTGGGCACTCATGTGATTGGTGGATTCATAGATTCGGTCGGTGGTGTCAATAACCACATTGTCAATAACCACATTGACCGCAGTGATGAGAAGAGCTTCCTTGCGTATTTTGACAAGAATTGGGGAAACTGCAAGGAGATGTGGTGTTCGTTTGCACAACAGAACTTCTCCACGCTCAGAAATAATACAAATAATCGTTTAGATTCTTCCTGGAGACGCATTAAAAAAACTTTGAATCGTTTTGTGGATCTCGACGAAGCGGTTTTTGCTCCCATCTACTTCCAGTCTGTGCGAGAAGAAGCTTACAAGAAGAGCCTACAACGCGTAGATACGGTAGTGGTGCATGAATACGACAGGGAGATGTCGCAACTCGCGAACATGGTTAGCTAACATGCGTGCAGTCTTGTCGAAACCCAGTACAATTATTCACGCGGCACTTCCCGGTACAGATTTTATCCAACGCAAGCCGACATGTATTTGATCAGCGCTCGGAAGAGGAGATCGAAGGTGCCCAAGATGAGCCAGGCTCTGAGTATGCTGTCGATACAAGCATATGGTCCTGCTCGTGTTTTTTCATGACAACGCGTCGACTCCCTTGTCGACACGTGCTTTTTATTCGTCGATGGGGGCAGACTAAAAAAAAGGTCGACACGGTCATTCCGTTCGGTGACATCAACGATCGCTGGATGCTTAATCTTCAAGCGCGGCGGCCAAGTCCCATACCCGTTTCCACCGCCTTCAGCATCCAACCAGTTAAACATCGTGCTCTCTCTCACAACGTAAAGTATCGTATTGCGTATGATGTGTCAAGAACGATTGGCCAGGCACTGAGCGAGTAGGAACGCAAGCTCGGCACTTCTCGTCTACGAAATATAATATTGGGGCCCTTTTCAAGCAAAGGAATCATCAAGAAATCACAAGCACCTTGAAGGCAGCCTTCGGTAACGTTGAGGGAACGTCCTGGTCGCATATCTCGGCAGCTGGGCCCATTACGACCTCATTTTGGACGAAATCTTGCTGGATCAGTTGGTAGAGGCACTCATCGCAGCGTCGGGTCAGTCGGTGGACATACCGATCACTGAGGCGCATTGATCGGGCGGAGGTAGTTGTAGAAGAAAATGAAGCCGGTGACCTCGGTATCACCCCAGACTGGTACATTGCGCCAGTCGTGCGCGCAGCGGGACGACCGAAGGAGAGTATGCATGCAAAACGGCAAAAGAGGAAACGTGCCGGCAGAGAAGTCGCGTCTAAAGAATCACATGTCCTCAAGAACAAGCTTACTCTTTCTACGGTCAAGAACACGCAGACCACGAATCCTACGTACGACACATCTGCTTTCGTCATATGACAATTTGATGTACAGCAAATGCCTCGCAAGATGAAATCACCAATTGCACGTATTATATCGTCATACAACAAGAGACATTTGTCTGAGTCTGCAACCATTTTAAGCATCCTCCCAGAAACGATACTCAGTGCCTGTACGGTAAAAATCACGCAGCGATAGTCGCGCGACTACAACGCTACAGGTGTGCCTGTCTCAGAGGATTCTATCGCGGTGCTGATCCCTAACGTTAGCATCGAGCTCGAGAGGAGCTCGCTACAATTGACTCAGCGACCGCTTGGCTAGCTCAGGGTTGTGAAGAGGAAGCAAGCAATTACGCAAATGCGTATCGCCTGAAATAGTTAAAAATTCTGTCTGAGGAGGTATGTGGCAAGATGAACATCTCACGCAAAATAGACTGTTAGATATCCGGATAGCGACCAAGTTGCTGCTAGGTCAGAAAGAAAGGAAAGACGCAGGGCGGTTCCACTATGCGTTAGAGGATGCAGGGCATCCAGACACAGGGCGTCTACCGCAGGGCGGTTACGAAGTTGAAGGCAACTTCAACTTCAGCTTATAATAGGAATTTGTATATTCATATATATTCATGTTTAACTAATAAAAAAAAGGCGTGCAAGGTGAGGTGCCAGTTGGCAATCTCACAGGTGGAGCGCAGGGCGCTACAACACCTCACCTTGAGTCCCCTGGGCCATTCAGGCACCGACCGTAACGGGGTTTATACTTCCTACTGTCCTACAGAATAAACTGCAGAAGTGCTTAGTAATAACAGATAAGTACTATTAAGTACTTACACACAGAGGTCATACAATGGAGACGAGTGATAAAACCCTACAGGTTATGAGCCCAACAATCGAAGATGCTGATTGGCCAGAACGACGGGTCAGACCCGAACTCAGAGAACAACCCAGAGAACAACCCGAAGAAAAAGAAGCAATAACTGGATCCACCCCATTCGACATTGTCTTATTACGGAAACAAGGAGAAAGAAAGTGGACGCAAGATAAAGACCGGAATTCTGCGTCATACATCAAGTACCAAGCAACATTTCACGTACCAGAAGAAGAAACAATGGTGATCAAAGATACGAGCCGTGACATTCGCGTACCGGAGTTGACGGGCGCTGACGACTGCGCAGTATGGAAATTGAAGATAAGAGCGAAGTTTGCCGCGCAAGGAATGCTAGCGCTTGTAGAAGACCGTGGAAGATTTGAAGACATGCGGAACAATAATGCTGAGCGATGCTGGGACATACGCAACAAGAAGGCGCATTTTGTTTCTTTTGGACTCTCTAAGCGCGTAAGCACTCAGATTGAACAACGCAATCGAGATAGGACAAGCGCATCTGCTGTACAATGCGATACTAGCCGAAGTTGATGGGATGCCGCCGCGGAACAAGCTTGATGTATTACAAGAGATGTTGAGTACGGAGTTACGAAGCAATGAACGTGTGGAAGACTACATCAACGACATGGTGAAGCTTGCCGTGAAATTAGAGAAAGCTGGTGGCCCAATCTCGGATGAAAAGTTTGGCGAGTTATTACTGACAAGAGCAGCGAGTGTGTATCCTGAACTGGGTAACGAGTACTCAAGAATGAAGGCGCTGAATCTTGGCGCAGAATTAACGCAGGCTCAAGTAAGAAATCGACTTTTCCAAGCAGAAAGGATGCATGACTATACTGGTCAACGATGTGATGGAGCGCGCGGGATCCCGCTTCAGGTAAACAATGTCGAGGCACGTAGGGCGAGCCATGGACCAAGCATGAGAAGTACCAGTACGAATCAAAACATTGAAGAGTCTATAAGGCGTAGCTACTGCCGCGTATGCAATGAACGCGGACACTGGACACGCGATTGCACTAATGGAAGACGTGTTGGAGCGCAAGGGCAAAGAGGGCGCTCACGTTATAGAAGCAGAACGATAAGCCGAAGGCGTGGGAATAACCACAGAGGTGGTCGTGGCAATGGTCGTCAAAGATATGAAGGTCGTGGCAACAACCATTCAAGATATGAAGCACGTGCCAATAGCCGTCCAAGACAAGAAGGACGAGGTAACAGCCAACCACACCATGGAGGACAACAATACTTTGTACTCATGGTTACGACCGACGTGGAGGAAACATCAAAGGACATCATCGAATGGAAGCTAGACTGTGGAAGCCAAGTACCTTTATGTGGCGTACGCGATTGCTTTACGCACCTTCAAGAGGTTGAAGGAAGACAGCTAGTGATGATGAACGGCTTTCATGTCACCGTAAAAGAGAAAGGAAGCGTGGTGATCATGATGCAAGACGGTAACACATTGAAACGCTGTATTTTGCAGAATGTATGGTATGTGTCAGGGGCACGAGTCAATTTAATATCGCTGGACCTAATGCAAGAGCGAGGCTTTCGAATGCTAATCCCGCGCAACCAGAAGGTGTGCTGCTTGAAGCGAGATGGAGCAGGAACTCCGTGGCATTAAAGATAAGATTCAAGAAGATGGCGGGGATCTACCGCATGTCCTCCCCTCATCCTGCCCGTATACCAATGGGGACGTATGGCGTTACGACAACCATTGAAAAAACTAAGAGCGCAAGCAAGAAAGCAAGAAAGGCAGAGGCTAACATGGAGACGTGGCGTCGTCGTTTTAACCATGTGGGGATGAAGCTACTTCGTAAGATGGAAAGAGATAACTTGGTGCAGCGCATTAAGATCAATAAGGAGTTGAACCACTATGCTTGTGCTCCGTGTGAAGTGTCGACAACAAGACAAATGCATTATCCATCCAAAACTAAGAAGGCCGAAAGACCACTACAACGGCTACACATGGGATACATGAAATTTTATTTTTATAAAAACTTAATAAAATATTTTAAATATTTCATTTACAAATATTACTCAATTTTTTTACTAATATTTTATACACTTTTCTATCTTTTTTATAATATTCAATTACTATTTATTAATTTGTTTTAGCAAAAGTTTCTATTTAAATTGAAATTTTATATTTTAAATTAATTAAAAATAAAATAATATGGAATAAATACAATTGAAGAGAAGAGTGCAATATGTGGAAGCAGATATTTCCTGCTTATTGTGGATGAATACTCACGCTACAAGTGGACGTTCCTACTAGACAAGAAGTCAAGTGCAGTAAACAACATCAAGAAGCTAGTTACAAGCTTGAACACAGAGTTCAAACACAAGAGAAGAGTGGTACAAGAACTGTTTGCTGATCAAGGGACAGAGCTGATTAATTCCGAGTTACAAGAGTATTGCTGTCAAAGAGGGATCAAGACACAGACCACAAACGGATACAGCCCACAAGAAAATGGTGTCATCGTTACATTAATAACCCTACTCGAGGCGACAACTTCCCTATACCTTATGGGGGAAGTTCCTGCTACGTGTAGTGGATACATGGAGTGTTACAGTATCGAAGACAATTGGAGATCACACACCACATGAACTATTATATGATGAACGCCCAGACGTATCACATCTACGGACACGGAGCTGTGTGATGTTCGTCTACATATTAGACGGAAGACGTAAACGGAACGAGAAGCTGAGACCCAGGCCAAGGACAGGAATCCTGCTGGGATACTTATCGAGCACGAAAGGGTACAAGTACATGGATATTAGACAACATACGATTTAAAGAAGAATATACAAAACAGTCGAAGTACGTGGAGATACTTCTGGACAATGCATATGGTAATGAAGCTAAACAGCTGCCATCTGAACCTCCGTTCGTCTAGATGGAAAAAAAAACAAGAAAAGTCTTCAGTTTGCAGAAGATAATCCGGTGGAAACAAGACAAGATACCAACCTAGAACCGGTTGAAGTGTACATCGAGGGTCAGGGGGAGTAGGACCCCACAACGAAGCGTGTACAAGACACAGATATACGACCTACAAGAAGAAGGAAGCCTAATTCAAGTACAAAGACTACGTGCAAGTGTATCATGTGACGTCCAAGGGGGAAAGGATAGCGCAGTGCGCATATGAGATCTCCGCATCAGTGATACAACCAAAAGACAAGCTTCTCGAAGATTAAATCAAGGTGCCACAGACCTACAAGCCGGCTATTGCTGATGAGTAGTACGCAGACTACTGGCTAGCTGCTATGCATGAAGAGATGGCATCATGGAAGAAACATGACATATGAATATTAGTGCAGCACAGGGCGAAGCGCACAGAACAGAATGTTATCACAAATCGATGAGTGTATGCACTCAATAAGGACGAGCATGGCTACGTCAAACGTTTTCAGGCACGGCTATTGGTGCATGGATTTAAGCAAGTCTATGGCATAAATTATTACGAGACATATGCACCAGTGATCAGATTTGACACTATTCAAGTGGCATTATACTTTGCGCTACAACGAAGATGGGCGGTCCTACAATATGATGTGAAGACAGCCTTCTTACATGGAGACTTAAATGAAAAAAAATTCATGGAACAGCCGAGCGGCTTTGAAGAAAACAAGCAAGACTATATGTGCAAGTTAGTCAAGGCTCTCTATGGATTGAAGCAGGCTCCTAACGTATGGAATCGCTAGCTACATGACCGACTACGACGTCTAACTTTGTTCGAGTCGAGTGCGACTGGGGCCTATACGCCCGATTTCAAGTGGGGGAGATTGATATGCTGCTTACTGTATACGTGGATGGTCTATTGCTTATGGGAAATGAAGGTGATTGCGATCAAATAAGGATGCAACACAAGGAAGTGTTTGAACGGGTAGAGCTTGGACCAGTCAGTAATCTTTTGGGTGTCGAGGTGGCGATAGACCGACATGCCAAGACTATATTCTTCAGTCAAGAAGCATACATTACGGAGATATTAAAGCGGTTCCATCTGGTGACGAGTAACCCAGCACCAACACCAGAAGCGGCGACGTATACCGTCACTAATAAGGAAGATAGTCGTGAACAGCCCTAGAGAGAGGTAGTTGGAGCACTGCAGTACTTGGTATCGGGCACACGGCCGGACGTTGCGCATGCTGTGAGAAGGTTGGGGAAATATTTGAGCAACCATACTGCAGAACACTATGCACAAGCGAAACGAGTTTTCAGATACCTACAAGGAACCAAGGACTTTGGTTTGCAGATGGTGATACGCCAAGGACTTATAAAAGCAGATGAGTTAGCTGTCTACACGGATGCAGACTATTCTAACGATAAAGAGGATCGAAGAAGCATCAGCGGCTACGTAACAATGATGGATGGAGCTGTGATCGGCTATGGATCACGTAAACAAGGAATCGATGCACTAAGCACCATGGAAGCTGAATATTATGTGATGCATGAAGGTGTTAGAGATTTGCAGTGGGTACACAAGTTATGCAAGGAGTTAAAGGTCAAGACATAAACACCAAAGATATATTGCGACAACATGGCAGCCATATACGCTACGAAGAAGCCTGGTAAACACCATCACGTCAAGCACATTGAGAACAAGTACCATTACGTGAGGACATTGATACAATAAGAAAAGCTTAAGACAGAACATGTGCCGACAAACAATCAAGTGGCAGACATAATGACCAAGGCACTAGAGCGTTTAAAGTTCACGCGTTTTCGAACGATGTTAGGCGTCGTGCCACGCACGCAGGGCGAAGGCAGACGGCCAGTTTCAAGACAATATATTTAAAGCGATTAAAGGAAGAGCAACTACAGACTTACGTGCAGGGCGCGTTCAAGTGACGGGCAGAGGCAGGGACCCAGGCACCGTCCTCTGTGTAGGACTCAGAGCTGTTGAGCACAAACCTTACGACATGTGATCCCTTCCAGTCACCAGGTCGAGGGGGAGTGTTAGATATCCAGTATCCGGATAGCGACCAGGTTGCTGCAAGGTCAGAAAGAAAGAAAAGACGCAGGGCGTCAACCGCAGGGCGGTTTCACTATGCATTAGAGGATGCAGGGCATCCAGACGCAGGGCGTCAACTGCAGGGCGAATTCATTACAATCATTATTGGATGCAGGGCATCCAGACGCAGGGCGTCAACCGCAGGGCGGTTTCATTACAATCATTATTGAATGTAGGGTATCCAGACGCAAGGCGTCTACCGCAGGGCGGTTTCATTTACGATGCAAAGCACCCAGATGCAGGGCTTCCACCGCAGGGCGGTTTCATTATAGCATCCAGACGCAGGCCGTCTACCAAAGGGCGGTTACGAAGTTGAAGGCAACTTCAACTTCAGCTTATAATAGGAATTTGTATATTCATATATATTCATGTTTAACTAATAAAAGAAGGGCGTGCAAGGTGAGGTGCCAGTTGGCAATCTCACAGGTGGAGCGCAGGGCGCTACAACACCTCACCTTGAGTCCCCTGGGCCATTCAGGCACCGACCGTAACGGGGTTTATACTTCCTACTGTCCTACAGAATAAACTGTAGAAGTGCATAGTAATAACAGGTAAGTACTATTAAGTACTTACACACAGAGGTCATACAATGGAGACGACCTCAAACAGTGACAATGCCCAACATAGGCTGACTGTATGTGTATATTTGTGCTGGTGATAGCGATGGATCCTCGACTTCTACGGAAAAACTGAGCTGAGCGATGCTGCAATGGAAATGGCTATGAAGGATGTTTGATGAAGTCGACATCATTGTCGCTGTAATCGCTAGCTCATTTGAGATCAGCTATGATATAAGCTTGCTCTCTGATGATATTTTCTCCAAAATCCTAACCGGTATCGTATTGCAGGATTTGATTGTATTCCCAGTGCTTCTAAATGGGAATCATTGGTGCGGGGTGGCGGTGGACAAGGTGGCGCAAACGATGACCGTATTCGATCCTTTTGGAACATATTACATTGGGCTTAAAGATTTCGTTCGGAAACAGCTAGTGCCGCAGTTCAACGAAAGCTATCGGCTGTGAGCCTACTTTCCACCAACTATACAGACGGATGCTGTGAACTGCGGGGTGTTTCTGCTATTGTTTTGAACTGCGGGGTGTTTCTGCTATTGTTTTTGAAGACATTGCTTTTGGTAATCGACCAGATCGCCTCGGCAGAGAAGATCTACAAGACCATCGGTGGAGCTACATGCGTCGGTGGCTGCTATGGAGGTTTCCATAAGACACGCTAGACACAAGATATCAGCTGAGTAAACATGCTAGTAGTGTAGTACTTGGCGCAGTTTGTTTTGTACGACTTTGTTTTGTACGACTTTGTTTTTTGACGCGAGTGACAACTGCAAAGCGCAAGCACAGCGCCTACCTCATCTCAGATGGCATTGCGTCGACCTATCCGACTGCCAACGACGCAGCAACAACATTTGTAGGCAGGGCAAGGACGATAATGGTTGGCATTCTTGCTAGGCTATTGGATACAGGAATCTATTGCGTTCGTCTGTAATGACAAAACAAACAAATGTTTGGGAAAATTATCGGAGTGTTATTATATTGTTTGATTGTTAGTGTTAACGTGCCGTTGGATCGGGTGGCTAGCATGAGTTGGTGTGTGTAGGAGTGTAGAAAAGTCATCGCAGTCGGCTATAATGAGATGAAGATAAACGTTTGGGAACGTTATGGAGTGTTATTATTATTGTTTGATTGTTGTTGTTAGCGTACGGTTGGATCGGATGGCTGGCATGAGTTAGTGTAGGAGAGGCATCGCAGTTGGCTATAATGAGATCAAGATAGACGTTTGGGAAAGTTATGGAGTTTTATTATTATTGTTTGCTTATTGTTGTTAACGTGCCGTTGGATCGGGTGGCAGGCATGAGTTAGTGTAGGAGAGAGCATCGCAGTCGGCTGTTATGAGATCAATTTAAAGGTTTAGGAAAGTTATGGAGTTTTATTATTATTGTTTGCTTATTGTTGTTAACGTGCCTGGCTGGCATGAGTTAGTGTAGGAGAAGGACGTCTTGGTCATGTTTACAGCGTCTAACATGTAGAATTTCTAGCTTACCCTGCGGTGTACTAGTAACAGCACAGACTTATGCGTTGGATACACGAGTCGCGAATACTCCAGTTTATTGATTACTGTACACGGCTCATACGCCCATACTGTCGTCGGGTACACACATATCACGAGACGAATGACATCCACACACTTCGAGACTATTAACCACCGATATAACTGCTAGCGGCGCTAGAAACAGACACTTTGGCACCTCTTCAAATGATTCGAGGTCTCAAAGGTATAGTAATGCCAGCGACAAGATCGCAGCTGGGAATGAGAACGCACAGCGTCCAAGTGCTAGCCGCTTGACCTCAGACATGCTTGTGTTTACTACGACAATGGTCCGAGTTCCAAGACTATCAGCATCCATCACCCGTCTAAAGTTAATGGCTTTGTGATGTCTGGATGTCGAAACGATTCCCCGGAAAACGATATCACACTCCACGTCGTAAAACATTGAAGATTTTGAGTTTCGGCGGTATCTCGATAGTTCAATGAGGAGGTCTGATATCTGCATTGACCATTTTCTGACGAAGACATTTATTGAGCATACTCAACTTTTACAATCCTTGTATGGCGTTGCCGCAGCGTACGTAGTCTACAGACGGAAACGTTGCAAACGGTATCACTGCGCTACCATGTGGTTGCCACAACGCTTTTTGACTAGGTAAAGTATTTCTTCTTGTCTGTGTATGGGACTAATGCGGCAGCAATGGCTAAGGCGGATCAATAACCACGAGTGTGATAATTTAGTAGAGCTTTACGTACTGATGGTTATCAACCAACAGAAAAATTGTACAACTTGGAAATCACTAATGGAAAACTGACGTTCGCGGTCCTTAAAACGCCACAACCGTTTTCCTTATTACTCCATTGAGCAGTCAGGCAATAACAGGTGGAACGAGCAAACGGAGAAAAGGCTCCGTTGACTGGATGAATGAACAAAGTTAAAGGGCGTGGAACAGGGGTCAAACATCGTAACTTTTTACAGGAAACCTTTCCTATTCAACACAAAGATCTTCCTAGGGAACTGCACTATGAAACTGAGAAATATCTGCGAAAAACAGTACCCTCGGAGCACGATGAACCAATTCAGGGCGCCCTCCGAAAATGAACGAACCACCATCAAGGGTTTGGCAGAAGGCTTAACCTTGGCGAGGGAATTCTCCCAAGGTTTGAAACAAATTGTGACGGTGGAGGATCAAGTGCGGTTAATGCAGACGATCAAAGATCAGGTGGAAGGGCGTCTCGCAATGGATTTATCTGGGAAAACCAATCAAGGAAGCGTATTTAAGTATTCGGAATATCCAGGAGAGTATTGCGATGGCCGCCACAATCCGGAAAAAGGGGTCACCAAAACTATGGGAAATGATCTCACTGGTCATATCATATGTTATGACGCATCGAGTCATGTATTTTTTTTACTTCCCTACCAGGGATATGGTGGCACAATATTAAGGTGTTGTAGTTCCTTTTCACAAGAGGGACCATCACCTGAAGAATATGCAAGCCATCGAAAGTGACGACGGCAAGACGAACCCATCCACGTGGAAGGTAGTGAAGACGCCGAGTTGGACGCACCTAAAGAATACAGGATTAAAGTGAAACATGTTATGCGTTCGACGGATATGACGAAGTTTGTCGAGTTTCTGAACATGCATATCAATACGCCCTTCCACTTAATTGATTTGGACAAGAGAGGTCCATTTCCGGATACATCAACGGAGTGGCAAGAGGTCATTGAACCGGAACATTGTCCAGAAGCACTGCCAAACGTGGTGAGAATCGGGTGGGTGGTCCTATAATTACCCTAACATGAAGGGCAGAAGACAATGCAACAGGTGCTGTGAGGTAGGCCACCAGTTTCGGCATTGCCACACGAATTAAAGGAGCTTTTCCATTCAAGATACCTGACGATAACGTCTCAAGGAGTCAGGCTGTTAAAAGGCCAGCGCCAACTTTCCGAAGCATGGACCAGTTATGGAAAGAGGTAGCAGAAAATTGTTAACGCAAGGTGAGCACACGAACACCAGTCCGAGCAAGGGAACAATCCGACTCCGGAAATAAGAAACGACTGGGCATGTGACGATGGACCAGTACTTAAATGAAGAGAGCAGTAAAAGGGAGAAACGGGTCAATCATAAAAACACTAAATACACTAAAGGAACTTCTAGTTCCAAGGATGGCCATACAGACGGAGTCGCAAAAGAACGGAAGATATCCATTCAGAAACATTGGAAACAAGAAACACGAAAAGAAGAGGACGTAGAAACGCACATCCATTGGGGCTACTCGGGGTGAACAGACGCCAGTAATCAAGGAACAGGCGGTGGAGAAGCCAATATATCCTCGGGAAGATGACCGTGTACAAGACGTTGATGGCTGCACTAAGAACAGTCGAGACACCTGGGACAGCTACAAAGACCTGGCCGTTCCGGAAGGAGAGGCCAAGCATCTAGCGGAGAAAGCATTATCAGCCCTTGATCACCTCGGGAACGCTCTGGGTCATCATCATCACGACTCGATTCATCTTCCAAACCACACTTCCGATCTTTATACCCCGTCAGGACAACCATACAACACTGATCTCGGCTGATCAGGCCTTGCCACATCATCTTCGGACCAACCAAAGTTCACATCACTCACACGACCTGTCAATCCACCTGCCCGATCTTCATTCCTCATTTGATCTTCATTCTTCGGGCTTGACAGGCCGATCAGGCTGTAACTTCGTATCATAGCCAGCTTCAACCACTATACCATTCAGAGATCGGCTAGTCACCTGCCCTTGGTATGTCATGTCAACACTCACTATTTCTTATTACATCCACGGGAACTCCACTTAGTGACTGTGATAACGATCGTGATCGTGATCTCCATCATTCCGCCAGTGCCTGGGACTGGGCTTAACGACCATACTTGGCTGATTCTTCCACGTCGTAAACATCCGTTGGCCACCACCTTTTCTTCTTAATCATGATCGACCTTTTCCCACCCATCAACCGTCATATGTTGATGGGTGTTCTATCGTCACCAATCAACGGCCATGTGTGGTCCACTTCGGTCCCAATATTTTCCGATCGCTTCACCACAGCCGCCCCTGAGACTAACTGTAGCCGCACAACGACTGCAGTTCGACTCACTCACTTTTGAACTTCCTCTCTGGTGATCACCATGGCCGACGCAAGCCAATCTCCTCTTCCTTCTTCGTCTCCTTCGGCTGCCCGCTCGATCGCTTCTTCGTCCTCTGTCTCCAGCTCGGTTACCCCTGCGATCGCCCCGATCACGACTTCTACGCCGATCACGACCAGCCTTATCCGTCCGACAACTGCTCTCGCTTCGTATCGACCGTCTTGGAGTCTTCCTGCTCGACCTCCGTCAGATCGCCCTCTCCGTTCCTTAGAGCAGCTCACTCGCCTGATAGATGGATCGGGCCCATTCACGTTGGGGCCCGTGGAGGCTTGTCGGCTACGATCGGAGCTCCGAAGTGCAATTCCCGAGTTGGTTTCTCTGTACGATACCAACCGGGCACTTACGGCTGAGTTATCCGATCGCCGGATCGCGGCTGATACCTCGGCACGTGATTCCGCTGATCTGGCTGCCCAGCTGTCGGCTCTCCGACTAGATCATGACCGGCTTGGCAAAGATCATGATCGGCTTGACCAAGACCTGCGGGACCTGACTGATCGCTTTCAGGGTGTGACGATGGAACGTGATCAGTTGTCAGCTGACCTCGCTGCTCTTCGACTTTCCAAGCCTTCGGACACCGTCGCCTCCTTACAGTCGCTGATCGACTCGATGGCTATCACCATCCGTAATCAGGGTACGTTCATCTCATTCACTCCTTTTGTAATCCGTATTTGACTCTCCATGTTAACTTCCAGATGAACGTATTGAAGCCATGAAGAGTTCGATGGTCGAGATGGTAGATCATCTGCAACGCATCGATGATCACCGTCTCGACCGTGATCAGCTTCTGCACGACAGGATCCGTACTGCCGAGGATGTAGAGCGTCGGGAGATTGAGGCTCGCTATTCGGATGAGCAGGTCCAGCTCTTGACCAAACAGCTTTCTGATTCTCGCATCGGCCGCACTGATATACAGAAGAGGTTATGCGAGAGTCGGAAAGTGGCTGAAAATTGCCGGCATGAACTTAATCTCGCTCGGGTCGAACGTGAGACCCTAGAGCTTGATGATCGCGCCTGGCTTCAGCATAACGCTGACCTGAAAAATCTCGCGGTGCAAACCATGGATAGGTGGACCAAAACAGACACCGGTTCAGGATCAGTCCGGACGGCCTTGCAACGGCTTCCCGGGTTGATCAGCTCGTTCACTCCATCTGGCACACCGCCACAGTCGCCCGAGTTTGCCCCGCCTTCGCCCGCGTCCTCCGTCGCTTCCTTGCCTGTTCGTAGTGCTGATCAGCCCGTGATCAGCACTTCAGAAGCTCCCGCGTCATCTCAATCTCGTCCACCGGCGACTCCAAGATCAACGCCTTCGGCCTCAAGTTCTGGGAAGCGTAAGCAGACCAGTTCATCAAAGCAAAAGATGATTCCCGCCAAGCGATCACGTCTCGTGGTCGACTCGGATGACGAATCAACCGATCTGGACGAGAGGACGTTGTCTGTTCTGTCCCGATCGCGCAGCACTGATCGCCGTGCGCAAGCACCAAGTTATTCAGGAGTGAATTCGCTGGCTCAGGCCGTCACTTTACTGGAGTCAGATGACGATGATGACGATGATCTCGAGGAGGAACCACCGGCTCAAGCTGATCCTGACATTCCTCCGACGACCACTGGGGCAGCGATCGCTCCGCCACCCAATTTTACGGGCGTCTTCATTCCCGCGGATCGATCGTCGATCAGAGAAAACGACTACAGCTACGATCCGAACCAACCGTTCATGGATCTGTATGTCGTTATGCAGGGGAAGCCGACTCCCGCTCACATGGCCACACGGAAACCTTGGAGTGGTGATCAGGTCTGGGATCTGACGCCTCGGGTTCTCGAAGTGCGGCAGAAAAGCGTCCCTCGCTTGTGGTCCCGCCCGCCAGGCTGGATCTTCCCGATCAGATCGCCGGAACCCAAGGACAAGCAGTGGCAACCAAGGTTGCTGACCAGAAGTGCTATCGAACTTATGATCGATTCGGCACTCTGGGATGCCCTCCTGACACCCATGCCCGGGCTGGCGTTCCCTGATTGCCCTTGGTTTGTCGAGCTACAGGGGCGCTTGGCTTTATATTACCAAGAGCACGTGCAAGCGATATGGGAGGCGACTCACCATTTCCCGATCACGACGGCGATGCGCAAGGACGCGTGGATCGAGCATTACCATCATGCTCGCAAGCGTCGTCGCACCAAAGCCGGAGCTGCTTGGGCCACGATCTGCGACTATGTCGTCGACGGAATTCGGCACGGCGAGTGTGATCTGGACGTTTTCCTGTTCCCTGGCGTCCTGCATTTAACTGTTCGTCGAGCGGGATCGCGAGGACTCAAGGCTGACGGCGGGGATTGGTATCCCGGTTATGGACACATAACTCCAGTCGCCACACTGCGTGATTGCTTGCTCTGGACCGATCAGCATGAGCCTTGGCGAAACCAGTTCCGATCGAGTCCCATGGATCATCCAGGGTACAAGATTTCTCGCCTGCGCACTTAATATGGTCCGTGATCGTCGTGATAACCAACTTTTATTTCGTTCTCCATAATCACTTAATATATCACGACATTCCTTGATGATCTTCTCGTTCCACTTTCGTAAATCTCGTTCATGTCTCACTATCACTTCCATCTTGTAGGTCGATCACTCTCATGCGTACAGGTATAATTCTTGAGTAATATATATATGTATATGCATCCGTTTCTTCCAAACCAGTCCAACCGCCCTGATCTCCACTTGCCCGATCATCATATTTGCTGATCAGTCACAATGTGTCAACCCAGGCTATTGAGATTCCTGGTTACCCTCTTCGTGGGTTTGCATCACTTCAAATCGATTCCTTCTCACCCGATCACGTTCGAACTCCCTCAGTAACGCTCCACAGTTCAGATCCCGCTCATCTATCCACTCGGGATCGTCGTAACCCTTCCAACGAACCAAATATTCACGGTGGGTCCGGCCAAAACGGGTCTTCTTGCCTGATCGGGTATCCAAAACCTTCTCCACCTCGAATTCGTTCGGGTCCAACGTTCTTTCCCAACTATCCTCAGGTAAGAGAGCCTCGTCGAAATCAAACCTTGCCTGATCGTCACATGACAACCTAGTTTTAGGCCGATCAGGGTATTCTCGGACCAGTTTCAACTTCGACAAGTGAACAATCGGGAAAATTCCATAATCAGTACCTGCGGTAATCAGCCGAGCGGCATGATCACCGATTAGTTCGGCTACACGGAACGGTCCATGCCACAAATGTGCTAATTTCTTGGCATATCCTTCTTTCACACGATCCAAGTAAAGCCAAACTCTTGATCCTGGCTCGATATTATGCGCATCGGCCTGATCATTGTTCCGATCAGCTCTTTCTTGGATGGCCCTTCGTAATCGTTCGTTGACTTGTTCCCGCGCATGTTGGTAGTGACGTTGGAGTCCCATGCGCCATCGACGAGCTTCGCGATCTCGACCTCGTGTGCAACCAACAGGGATCACCGACTCGATAGTAGATCGGGGGTCCCAACCATATGCCAGATAGAATGGGGTATCTCCCCTGATCCGATCAAACGAGGAATTCAATGCAAACACCAGCCTCTCCGCATATTCATCCCAATCTTGTTGCGCGGAGTCTGCGACATACATCTTGATAGCCCTGGTCAACGTTTGTACCATCCGCTCGGCTTTACCATTCGCCTGTGGACGGTACGCCATGGTCGCGCTCTATTTCTGGCCAAGCATCTGATTAAAAGATCGGAACACTTCGGCCATAAAACCTGGTTCACGATCATGCCTGATCACTTCACTGGCTCCAAACCGTCGAAACACACATTCTTCGTAACTGCAAGCGACTTGTTGAGCCGTTCGAATAGATCCCGCTTTCGCGATCACCAATCCCGTGAACAGATCAGTCCAGATCAGCAACTCGGTATTGCCCTTGAACGATTTTGGGAGGGATGGTATGTGATCCATCGCGATCACTTGGAAAGGGTAGGTCGCCTGGATATTTCCAGGTGATCTCCCCCGGATATTTGTCCCAACAAACTTTTGTACACTTCTCCAATGGAAATGTTTACGGATCCTGTGATACGTTCGTCCTACACCCTGGTGGCCACCCTCCAAACTGACATGATAATGGTGTAAGATATCAGCTTGTAAAGTCTCCGGGATCACGAGTCTGGCCGATCGGTCCAAATCCGCATCGGCCTGATCAGCTGGTACATAGCAAAACAATAGATCATTTTCGTCGATCTCGTAGTTAGACGCGATCTTGGCACAATCTTTTGCCTCACTCTGGCTCAGCTTCTCCAGATCACCCTTTAGAAACGCCTTCAAGTCACCGATCCATTTTTCCTTGTCTTGAGCCTTGAGAATTCTTTCGATCCGCATCTCTTGTACTATTTCCTCTGTCAGGCTTTCTCGAGAGGGTGATCTGTTGGGTGGTGATCTGGTTCGTGATCTCGTCGTAATCAAGATCTGGGCTGCTTCCTTTTCATTTTCCACACGGATCAGCTCCGGCAGCCTATTGATCTCCACCAGTTCTTCCAACAGCGCTTGATCAGTGATTATCGATCCGGCCTGATCACGCATAGCCATAGTTGCTAAGTGATCTGCACTCCGATTCCAGTCACGTTTCACATGCAACAGATCATGTCTTGGCCACCCACGTAAAGCTTTCATAACGCGATCATTCAATAGTTTCAACCGCGGCGCTTTACAGTCGATCTCTCCAGTGATCTGCCGAATCACCAGGTTTGAATCTCCGCATATAATCACTCTTCCGATCTTTTGCTCTTGCAAGAGATCCAAACCTAGCAGCAGACCACGATATTCAGCCTCATTGACCGTGATACCTGGAGTATAATCTGAACCGGCCGATATAACGGTCCACTCTGGCAGCTTCCATAACAGCGCGCTATACGCCCCTACGCCTTTCTTCACACTCGCTGATCCGTCGAAACTTTACAACGATCAGATCTTCTTCTGAGCCGACGATCGGTGGGGGTATAGTGATCGATTCACGTGGTTGCTTCCGAGGAGCGACCTCGATCAGGGCTTCATCGACTTCTGATCGGGGCGTGATGCTGGCTGCCAGCGTCCCAAGAATTTCTTCCTCGCCCTTGGTGCACTTAATAATCTCTAAAGTCCACTGAGATAACACCGCTGCCCATCGCCCCAGTCTTCCGTCTAAACCACTCGCGGATAGTAACCACGCCAGACTAGATCGCTTAGACAATACCTTAATTGATCTAGCTACCAGCATAGAGTAGCAAACATCCAACACACGTAATAACGCTAGCACTTCCTTATCCACAATGCCATAGTTAACTTCATTCGGTTTTAATGTTCGGCCTGTGAACGTCACCGGGCAATAAACTCCGTCGTGATCTTGGACTAGTGCGGCCGATATTGCCCATTTACTGGCATATAAGATCACCACGGGAATCTTCTCCGGATCGAAATGTTTCAGTATCGGCGTCGAGATCATCTTCGCCTTTAACATACTAAAGGCTACCATAGCGCGATTCATGTGATCTTCCGACCCTGGCACAGTTCGATCAGTTAGTGATCCAATCTTGAGATCCGTTTCAGTAGCTTCAACCTCGTGATCAGTCTCGATTGGTGATCCTCCCATCCGATCACGTTCTCTCAGGCCATGATAATCAACTTCCTTCAATTCATAAAGTATAGCAGCGTAGATCGAGAAGTCCTCGATAAATCGGCTATAATAATTCAATGATCCGAGGAAGGATTGCATGGCCTTCAACGATCGGGGAAAAGGTAAGTTACTGAGAGCGGCTAGATCTTTCGGATTTGCTTCCAATCCTTGGATCGATACGTTATGGCCGAGGTAAGCGACCTTGGGCTGACCCCAGAAACTCTTGACCACACTGATCGACAAATTCCAGCGCTCGCAGGTGTCTAGGAGTCGTTCGACCTTATCGCATAGCATATCCCAGGATATTGCCGTGACCAAGATATCATCTATATATGATCGCCTTCCCAATACTGATCGGCCCTGATCTTGGTCTGGCTCACCTTCCGTAAACACATCATGTAGATCAGTGGCTTCCCGATCAGCACTGATCTGGAAATACCCATAGAGAGCATTGTCGATCAGTCTCTGATCTGTGGGGCATTCTTTAATCCAAACGACATCCGATTCCATTCAAAAAGTCGAAAGGTGTAGCGAAAGCCGAGATCTCTTGAGCGCGATCAGTCATCGAAACCACCCAGAAACCACTAGCCATATCCAGCGAACAAAACCATAAAACTTTATCCAGATCTTCTAATAAGTCATTGATCAGGGGCATCGGGTAGACCATCAACTTCGTGAGGCGATTCACCATTCTGTAGTCTATACACAATCGAATATCAACCCCATTCTTCTTAATCACAATCACGATCGGTGATGCCCACTGCGATGTTGATGGTCGGATGATCTTTGTACTCAGCAAGCCTTTGATCAAATCGGATAACTTTCCCGGTATTGAGGTGCAACTTTACGGCAACGCTGAGCGATCGGCCTTGCATTTCCCACGTCTATATCACAAACAGCTCCGAATGCGGCTGGGGGTAGGGCGTTACCTTTCCCCATCAGTAAGTGACGTCTCTTCCAGATGATCTTCTTTAGCTGATCGATCTGCTCGGTAGTGTTCACTTCGGGATCACCGACTTGTAAATCTTCCATGGTGATTTCTGGCATATTTGGCGATACTTCTGGTAACACAGCCATCTGCTTCTCGATACCTTCAATATACTGATCGCCACCTTCGTGTATACACACCTGCTCGTCCACCTGATCTACCTTTTTCTGATCGGCATCATCTTGGATCGCCCCTTGTACGTCACTCGACTGATGGTTTACTTCGGATTCACCTTCCTCCGTAATGACTTCGGCTGATTCATCCTCCTTTTCTTTCTCATGATCGTGCTTGAACTCTTCATTGTCATCTCCGCTATCTGGGTCCGTTGTTTTCGGGGAGCCGGGCCTAACTATACTCAATATCTGTGGACCTTCTTTGACCCGGCCTTCCCCTGTCGCTTCGATCGATGGCCTCCTGATCAGCAGCTTGGTCGGCGTAGAATACGCCGGCTTCTCAACCATAGGTGAGGTATCTTCATCCGCTACATCTTCATCACTGATCATGTCCGTGGTGGCTTGGTAAGCCAGATTCTGCCACTCGATGTATCTTCGTGATCCCACTGAAACATATCCGACCTGTCGGGGTACTTTCCCTTCAGGTAACCACATCCCTAAGAT
>MIQA02004311.1:0-29032 GCA_001887855.2 Sclerospora graminicola | reverse complement strand
AATATCTGGATTACTTATATACAGAGCGAGAGACAAAAATGTCGAAGGTTAATAAATCTAAAACACCCAGTCTGGATGAAATTAAAAATATTATCACTCGTGATGTTAGAATGGGAAGCGAGAATGATAATTTGTCAGAAACTACAGTAAATCTATACACCAGACAACTGATCAAGCTTTACAAGGCCGGCGTTGCGAAACAACAATGGTCCCCAGATGAATTTATTTCCAATATTCATTATCCAACTAAATACGACGATGCTTCTTTTCAGAAGACGTTCAAGGTTCAGAACTCGAGCATCATTGCGCTTCTGATGAGCATCTATACAAGCAAAGAGAGTCTCATACTAACACTGAACGCCATGTGCAAAATGGTCAAGAACCGATTTCGTGATGCATTTGGATATTACAATGCGATTCGAAAGGAACTGAGTAAGCAAAACAAAGCTGAAAAGCTGGACAACGAACTGACGCCAGAAGAAGAGAAGAAGTACATCAGCTATGAAGAGCTATTGTCCGTCCCTGGTAAAGCTCAGAAGGTGCTCACCGAAACGTACGGCAAAGTATTTCTATCTCGATCCGAGTTTGAGGAGCTGGCTAAAGCTAAGAGGACTGAGTACTTGAAGCTCGTGTTTGATTACATCACACTGTGGTTGAACGTGCATTATCCACTTCGTTTGGTATGGCCGAGCGTTCTCCTCGCTCCAGAGGAGGGAGCTACTATCTTCAAGGTAATATATTACATTTGAACGATTTTAAGAACGTTCGACTAATGGGACCGCAAACGATTCAGTTAGATAGTACGACGATGAGCTTGATCAAGTCATATCTCGACTTCTTGACTAATACGCTTGGAGAGCAGCCTAGTAAGCTACTATGGCGCATTTTCAATCGACAGCCAGGCGAGTATGATTATACCAATTCGAGCAATAGCTTTAGTCAGGTTCTATCGAAGCTCTTTGTAAAGTACAATGGAAAGCCAATGTCAATGAATATGATCCGGCACATTGCTGAGTCTCATTTGATCCAATCGCCAGCATATGCTAAACTCACCAATCGCGAGAAGAACGATCTTCATGCCAAACTACTCCACAGCACCATGGCCGCTAATACGAGCTACAACAAAATCGCAAATCGAGCTAATGCTGCTGACGTATCCTTTGAACCAGACGATTCATACGACCAAGCGCCCGAGTCTCCTGCAAAGCCCGCTGCAACGCCTCCAAGCAGGCCTAAAGACCGTCGGGAACGCATATTCCATGGAGATTTCACACCGACAAGACGCTCGAGATGGACATATTTGAAACTTAATTTATTTACAACAGTATATAAAGCGATCATGGAGCAATCACAAAGCGATCGTAAAGCGGACACGAAACAAACAAAAGTATATCGTAAAGCTGGTCCATTCCACGTTGAATTCCATGGATTACAAGCATGTCTGAGGAACGACAAGACTCGAGCCAATATCAAGTCTATGCTCGTCTCTCATGCATTTGTTGATCTCTGGCGAATGATCGAAGAGGATAAAAGCTTTGACAAGGCTTTGTTTGACCTTCTCGATGAGCCCGAGCGCGACTTTATGAAGTACTAGTACTGCTTAAACAAATGTAAGATTACTTCACGAGGTTTTGAAAGTGCGTCTAATCAGCTTCTGGATGGTTTGGTCAAGCGTCTGAAGATGCTCGAAGGCGCAAAGAACATTGGCGATGATTCACCACTGATAAAAACGGAAATGAAGTCAATCCGTGACAAACTATACGAAAAGGGCGTGTTCTCAACCTCATACTACAGTCAATTCAGCGCTTGATGAAGCTGTAGCTCTTTTAGACTCAATAACCAATCTGAAGCATATATATACGATGCTCTACATAAAATCATGGATGATCTCACCAAAAAAGAATAAAACGTATCGAGTCATCCTCAGTACTGGCAAAGCAATTGATTTTGGGGATTCTCGTTATGCTCAGTATAAGGACCAAACTCCACTGAAGACATATCAGCACCTTGATCACAATGATAGTGATCGACGAGCAAGATATTATGCTCGCCACAAGATCAACTACCCTGAATATACACCAGATTGGCTAAGTAAGCGCTATTTGTGGTAATTAGTCTTTGTGGATTCAAGAGTCTGATGAAACTCTCTTCGACTCGCGTTTGAAGTTGAGCAACTTTGACGTATCGATGTAACGAGGAGCTTTCTTCTTTTTTTGTTCCTTGGCAAGGTGGCTAATGCTGATCTTCTGAAGCTGATTCGACAATGTCTCAATATTCGTTGAACCATAATCGTTTTTAGATGGCGCTACTGGTTTCGAAAGGGCGCCTGCAACCTTCGATTGCTCATGAATCGCTTCACCTGATCCATCGATCTCCATTGCCTGAGGCATCAACTGCCTTCTAATTCTCTTTCGTCGATGCATTTTTCTTTCTTTTGGTTAGTATAGACAAGTAGATAAAAGGAGCTTTCCGATTTTGTTAAATCTCAATCATCAGGTAGCTACTCACCAATTCCGATATCGATTCTCGCAGCCCATCGACTTCAGTCAATATGAAATTGCACTTGGATCTATATCCATCTACTACTCTTGGCGAGCAAAAAATCACTGCTCAGCGTCAAAATAATTCATTTAAAATTATTTGGCCGACTGCTTCGACGACAACGACATACACAATTACGCTCCCTGATGGCACAGATTCGGCAAGCGATATCAACAACTACCTTCAATATTGGTCTATCCAGAATAATCTCTATTTGACCAACAATACGACTGGAACAAACTACTATTTCATCTCATGCGCCGAGAACCCATCCAGTTACGCGATTCAATTCACAATGCAGCCAGTCAAAAATATTACGGGCTACACGGCTGCAAGTGGCTTTCCAACGATGCCAGTCACTGCTTATACGCCTCAGCTTCAGGTAGTTGATACTGCATTCGGTGCAATGATTGGTTTCACCCCAGGTACGTATCCCGCAGCTCAAACAACTAGCGTTTATGCAGCGAATAGTAATCTAGTGCCTCAGATCGATCCGACCGCCGCGGTTGTTATTACTTGTTCAAATCTTTATAATCCTATCGCAAACAATAATCAGGTGTTGCACACATTTACAAGTGCCGGTGTTGAGTATGGCGGCTTAATAACGACTTCTCAGGGTCAGGGGCTGGCTTATTGCCCAATGCAAGGAACCAATTCAGAGCTAACGCTATCATTCCTTGATCAGAATATGATCCCACTTGGTATCATTGATAACAACGTATGCATCCGTCTATTGATACGACCAAAAAAAAGTAGTAGCGAATAAGCTAATTATAGGTCGCATACATATTTGATAACATTCTTGTAGATCTTCCGATTGATGATATCCATCATCATCGTGTTCATTTTTTCGGATGTTGTTCGTTTGTATAAATCAATGAATGTTTTAATTGGAATGTCAGTGGGGAAGCCACGACAGATAATACCAAGGTCTCGTTGAGTAAGATTCCGACCGAGAATTACGTATTGACTATTAATGCGAATTGTTTTTGGAATCCCGAAGTAGCTTTGCGAAATGTAAATCATTGACCACCCTTGCTTTCGTCCTCGGATAAAGTACTGTGAGATCTGAGCTTGTGTTCTCTTCGGTTCCATGACCAAGTCATCAAAGATAATCAATTTGCTCGTCTCGCTATCAAATTCGCCCATTGCACAAACTTGGCCTTCTTCAATCACCTGGACATTGTCGATAGTATCTTTTAGATGATCGTAGAGTGTCTCGTTGGTCTTTGTACATATCACGATTTTCGTAAAGCATTTGCTAAGAAGGGCGATTATGTAGAGAACGGTGTTTGACTTCCCAGAGCCACAAGGAGAGGCCACGCACATGCGAAATGGCAGCTCAAAGTGCTCGTTCTTAGGGAACCGCTTCTTGACTTCGGTATCAATTTGTAGAAATTTTGCATCTTATAGTATAGTGATCAAAAATGTCTCTGCCTCCGATTATCAATTTTTATAGCTCATACTTTAACTCATCTAATGGCTATCTCACACTAACCACACGCTATTTGAGACTTGGCGGAGTAGGAACGCTCTCTGCTTTAAATGTGATTGGCAATATGAATTGTGGGTCACTGACTATTAACGGATCCAGTTTAGATCTGTCCAATCTTGGTTATCTTTCTGGAGTTACTCCTGGTGCTGCCAGCGCAAGCAAAGCGCTTGTTCTTGATTCAAGCAGCAATATTAGTGGTATCAGTAACCTATCAGCTTCAAGTATTACTGGGACTATTCAAACCGCTGCTCAGCCAAATATCACGTCTCTTGGGAATTTGACTCTGCCCGCTTCACTAACGATTTCAAATGGGACAACACCGATTAGTATAACAAACACTACTTCATCGTCAAGTTTCAACGTTACTATACAAAATTCTGGTGGAGCTCAAGATATTGGTAGCACTACTGCGCATCAAGTAGCAATTAGAACAAATGCAACAAGACGATTAACGATTACTGCTGGAGGAAATGTATCTATTGCAGATACTGCATCTGGTCTGCAACTAGACTTAGGAAACACGGGAACCGGGCTAAATGTCCCTAACTTAACATTTAGAGGGACTACATTCCCCGATAGTTACTACACTAGGGTCACTCTAGGTGGAGCTGCAGCGTCAAAAGCTGTTGTATTGAATTCAACGTTAGATTATTCCGGAGTTCGTGATTTATCCATTACACGAAATTTCATTGCTTCAACATCAATTGCCTCACCTTCTATCACGTGTAATACAATAACTGGAGATAATGGAGCTGGGAGCTCGATCTTGAATCTTAGTTATTCTACATTGAACATTAATGGGCTTACTATGACAGCTGATGCTAATGAACTAAATTACAATGATTTAACAACTCTAGGAACGTTTCAATCTTCTAAGACAATGACACTTGATAGTTCAGGTGTCGGATTGATGCCTTTAGGCACATCAAGCACAAATAATCTGCGTTTCTATGGCGGAACTGCAAATCGTGAAACTATGAACATTTATCGAGTATCTGATACAAATGGATTGGTCATCGCTTCAAGAACTACATCCGCATCAAACAACAAGACGTATCCGTTGTTGAATTTAATATCAACTGATAATCCAAGTTCATTTGTTGGCGGTGTTTCAGGTACAAGTGCTGATTTAATGACTATTTCAATGGAATGATGTTGTTGTTTAATCGCAGTCTATTTAGTACTTAACTATTAGCTACAATGAATTCACCTAAAGCAAAATCTAGTCCTTGCGTTGGTCCTGATGAAAGCACGTCCTGCATGTCAGGAAAATGTTTCTTGTGATCATCACTTGACCTGTCAAGTACTTCTTCTTGTAAACACTCCAGTCCGATCTGGAGCCGTATTCCTCGCACTCTGGAAACTACTCGCTTGCGTTCGTAGTAGGCTACTGCCAGTAGCTGTTTCGTGATTTTACTCCATATCAACTCTAACTGTTCCCGAGCCCCACGTCTGACACCTTTATGTACCGCTTCGTTTCGAAAAATCCATAACCACGTAATCCCTAGCGAGCACATTCCTCTCCATAATCGCTCCAAAGCCTGTTTGCACTCTTCTGCTCGTTTGCCACACCTCTGCTTTAATCTTCTTATAAGTGATGCCACACAGTGGTGAGCTCTCTTTGCCTATGCTCTCCGAATATTTTTCTAGTTCTGCTTCGTCCATGGCGACGTCCATTCCAGCAAGTAGTAGTCGGGCCAAAGTGTTGCCCGACTCACCCCCACACAATATATGTGACCCCTTTCCCGGGTGTTCGACACTGGTCGTCCAGTATACACCCCCCTGCGATTGTATCCATCGAATATACTTCAATTGGAACGATAAACCAACTGTAGGTTTTACTTCTCAAACTCATAGATTTTGCTTTAATATTGGTAATGGTCAGCCCTATAAAACTGGTTATCCACATACTTTTACTTTAGCTACATCAGCTGATGCTTTTTGTATAAATCCTGCTGGATCATCGCCTACACCATCAAGTGGATGCCTTTACCTTGTTTCAGACACTGTGAATAAAATGTTGTTCAATACTAATACGCCATACTCCAGCTCATTCGGAACTGCTCCTGTTACACTAAGTTCGGGCAATGTCTATATAAAAGCTTCTGATGCACTCAATGATGGAACTGCTCATTTTGGTATGCCGATCTTCATGGAATCGTCAAACGTATCGCCTATTGGGTTCGGATTACAACTAAGCAATGCAACCTCTACCAATAGTGCATATTTTGGAACTACTTCTACCAACGATCTGGTTTTGATGACTGCAAATACACGAAGAGTTACAGTATCTTCAGCCGGTAGAGTCGGTATTGGAACTGGATACTAGACGTTTCAGGTAATGTTTCATCGACTTTGGACATAGCTGGATCGGGAGTAGCCTATTTTCTCAGATCTGGTGGTCTTGTTTCTACTATTGGTCCTCTGTCTTCAATAGCTGTTTCTATAAGAGCCTCGAGCGCTATGTTAGCTGGGGCTGGCTTTTATACAACATCCGATAAAAGAATAAAGACGAATATTGAACCAATAGCTGAATCTGTTGGAGAATCCATCTTGGATCGAAACCCAGTTCAGTATCGTTATAAAAGCCAAGGAGACGATGTGCCGTTACAAATAGGATACATTGCCCAAGACGCTATAAAACTTGGTTTAGGATCTATTGTTAATTTTACTGATCGGGAGGGATTGAACGTCGAAGACGATTCCGTCGATGTAAAAGATGTCATGTTCAGCATTGATTATTCAAAGATATGCGTCCTACTTCATGTTGCTATCAAAACCCAAGCCAAAAATATTGCTGAGATTGAATCCAAGCTTGATGGCATTCTTAAATAAAGATTCCATCGAGCCAGCCTTTCATTTCAGCTTTGTACTGATTCATAGGAGTCTTTGACATTTTATGTTTTCTTGGCGGTTTCGGAGCATTGTCTTCAAAATATTCTTTGCCTTTGCGCGCCTCAGTAGCTTCGCCAAATCTTTGTCGGATACACTCGTACAGGTTGTTTGCATATGAACTTTTGTAGCTGTTGATATCGTCAGTATATCCTTTTTTTATACCAGCATTCAGCCCGCGTAATCTCTTCTCTTCTTTTATTTCTTCGTCATCACTGCTCTTCGCATCATCCGAGTCTTGAAAAAGTTGTCGAGTAAGCGAGGGTTCCGCTTCAGCTCGTTGCGCCGCTTTTTTTGTCGCTCGTTTGGTCAGTGGGAGATTTATTCGGGGGAGTTACAGTTCGTTTTCGTTTCGGAAGTTTTGCTGATTCTTTCATGACTTCTTCAGCAAATTTATCAGCCATTTCTTGACGTCTCCGATTTGAATCCTTTCTTCTAAACTCTTTTTGCTTGTTTAGATATTTAGATATTTCATAACGTGGTCATCCACCACTTCTCTCAGAGTCTTTCTTCCTTTACTGTATGCACGGGTATTGACGGCCTTTTGGACAACGTCATTTACACCTCTATAGAAATCCTCGGGTCCTTGTTCTTATGCTGTAGGCTCTTCCATGTTTGCATCTGTGTCGGTTGATTGAGGGACGAATTTATTCGTCTTTTTACTAGATTTGGGAGTTTCACTTGCTTCACCTTTAATGATTTCAGGAGGACCTTTGGGACCTTTCAGTAGCTTCTTCGTGATTTCATCATACTCGTATTCACGATTCGTAGACATTACTTGCTGAAACAAATTTGCAAGTGAATCAGTGCTTGCATCGTCTAGTGACTCGTCTTGAATGAGTGCTTTAAGCCTCTTGCCTTGAACATAATCACTCTTCGCCATTGCATTGTCATAGCGATCCTATGCTTTTTGCTTTGTCTAATTATCGGAGAAAAAGCCACTCATGATTGATTTTGAATAGTTCGCGTATATTGAAGCTGATTAAAAAAAATCGTTTAATAACAATTACGTTGTATTTTAACCTTGGACTGGTCCTTGCGAAACCGTGCCCATAGCCGTATCAACACTCGCAACAACTTCACGCAATACGTGGTAATAGATCGTTAGAGCGTAGTTACAGTTGGAAGTACCAGACACGATAATACTCTTACTAGCACCATCTTCACTTGGAAGACGGCGACCAATATCAACAGCTACAAATCGATACAGGGATTCCCATTGACGCTGCGATAGCAAACCAGCCAAAGTGACATCATCAAGACCACCATCAATCAACACCTGATTTTGACATCTCCTGCAAGAATAAGTCATAACCAAAACTGACAGGATTGTTCCAGATAGGCACGTTGCCCACTGTGACTTGCAAGTTCTTTAATGCAGCAAATGGACTAGTCGTTGCAGGTACCGTCGAGAACGGACTACGGAAGGGATTGATCGTATCCGATACCGTAGCACCTGCGGTTGGATTGGTAGTGACAGGTTGCATGATCAAGCGCTTTGGGTTAGCAATACCATTACTGACCTGGGGCAACAGTGAATTTGTTCGTAATTCGCTCGAAGTAGCGGAACGTCTTCTTCTGAGCCAACGCATGGTCAGCGCTTGGATTAGGCGAATATGTTGGAACGAGAAGACGCGAGAACGATTGCGATGGAGTGATGCCAGTTCCAGCGGTCGGAGTACCATTAACGTCGGCTGTAATCGTTAGCGTTACCGCAGTGCAAGGCCACCCGCCAAAGCCGTTGTCGTTGCACCACTGCTCAGGTTCCAAAGTACTGGGCACGTGTTTCCGAAGTTCATGCTGTTGCTCAAACTAGCAATAGTAGCAGATGAGACAGCACCCGCAGTACCAGTCGTAACCAAAGTAGTAGATGAGCTGTTATAGTTGAGGTAAATGAAACCGCGCGTATTTTTCTGCATTGGGCACATTTCTTGAAGTAGTCACAAATATCCCGCAATTTAATGCAAGCCAGATCATGAGCAACATAGAATGGCGAACCAGCAGCAACGGCGCCTGCAGGAGCCACATAGACTTGAGGTTTCGATACAGCCTGAAGATTTGCGCTGCCTCCCATAACATCGAATGCAAGCTTCGAGCTTTGTTGATCAAGAGCGGTAAAAAGCGATCGTTCAGCGGCTCCTCGGTTCGAATAAGTGTTAGCCAATCCAAATCCAAACTCACCAACGTTATTCGTAGCTGTCATAAAAGATGAGGTGGCCAAGTTTTCAAGCGCTTGCGCAGCTCCGCTTGATCCTTGAATCGTTGGAGTAGAATATTCATCCAATACAAAATTGCTAGTTGGACCATGCTTGACAGGTCGTATTCACATTCTCATGAACCTGATTCGTTTGCACAGTAGTTCCGTCAATAACAACCTGAACGCTGTCAATGAATTGCCATGCTCCAGCCTTTGGTACCAATTGGTCAATAGTATACAGGCCGCAGTCGAAGTGACCGAACCGGCACCACCATTAAGAATTTGAAGCTTAACAGGCAACTCGATGACGGCCTCTTCCCAATTTACAAATGCGGCTTGCGAAGAGATGGTCGAAAGGTTAAATTGGATTTGTCCGGCGTATTGACCAGTATTAGAGGTGGAATCCTGAATGTATGTCCATGTCTTATCACGGAAGAGCGTCTCAGCTGGAGCTGGTTCAACGGAATGTTCGAAAGCAGAAATATCGGAAGCAGAAGACATAGTTTATGCGATTATATTGATGACGATTATATTATATCAGCCGAAAAAATAAAGCACTATGAGCGAAAAAAGAATTATTAAGTTGTCCAGGACGACGGACAACCAACTGATGAAACTCGCCAACTCACTCGGTGTCAAAGTAGATCAAATTGATTTCAAGCAGAAACTAGATAAAAGCAAAGACTATTGCATAATTAACATGGGGAATCCGATGATCGGTGGAACTCATTGGCTCGCTGTTTCTAACAAGCATAAAGCTTACTTTGACCCTCTCGGCTTGCCACGGCCACGTGTGATTCCAAAAGATTATTCCTATCGCGTAATTTCTATCCAAAATCCCCGATTTGGACACTGTGGGCAGTACAGTGTTTTGTGGCTCTACTATCTACAACACAATCAGTTAGATAAGTTTTTTAAGCTCTTCAAAGATCAGTATGATAATTTTTGATCGATCGTTTCAATATAGACATGGATTCGACAGACACGCAGTCGAAACTGCGTGATCTTACAAACTTGGATTACACAATAATCGACGAATACGATACTAATGATGGGTTCTTTGTAAAAGTATTTGGCCAGGGAGAAACCTTCTGGAGCCGTTTCATATCATATGATCCAAACCGAAATGCGTTTGTTCTAAGGGTCGATCAATTGCTCTGCCGGGAGCATCCATTCAAATATGGGCAACTCATCATGATCGATGTCGGCTGCTGCGAGTTGTAATCTAAGTATCTCTAGTTCTAATATACAAAGAGACACACAATGGATGTCGAGTATATTGATGAGCAAGAGCCAGAGCCAATTCGCATTGATGAGGGCTACTACTCGCTACCAACTCCAAAGCCCAAAGCAATTGTTATGTCACGAATTACCCTGGATGACTTCAATCGCATCACCAAGAATACTTCTCCAGCCAAGGTTTATATCGTGTGGAAATACCAAGTCTTGCGCAGTTGCGCGCGAAGTATCAGTGAGGATCATAATTTTTTTATGATGTCGTCGTGCGGGAATCCCGCCGCAAGTCACATTATCGGATTATCGTTCGAGTGTATCTGTCGATGTCGATTTCTAGTGAGTCACCATGAGTCACCACTGAGTCACCATGAGTCAGCACTATGGTGTCTCATCAGCGTATTTCATTTTGATGTCTATTCATCCTCTAAGTCATTATAGACGTATCACTACTGTATTTACCTGAGTCACCACTTTTTATCAATACATGTATTCAATATTATATACCTATAAGAAGGTATAGTATGATAGATGACATACATGATATTGTAGTGACTAGAAAGAAGTGGGAGGAAGTTGCAAAAAGTGGTGACTCGGTGACTCATGCTGACTCTTATACCTAGAGTTACTGTAGTCGGCTGTGATCCAGCGGAAGGTGGTGACTCATGGTGACTCATGGTGACTCATTCAATTTTTAATGCTAACAGTGTCTCTTGACCATTTTCTGTGAATACCGGTTTTTATTTTTTATTGTTGTTGTTGAATCGCAGTCTATTTAGTACTTAACTATTAGCTACAATAAAATCTCTTAGTGCTAGATCTAACCCCACTTCCGTCTCTGATGAGCTATCCACCTGGTGAGCAGGTAGTGTCTTTTTGTGTTCATCACTTGACCGATCCTGGTATATTTCTTGTAAACACTCAATACCAATTAGCATTCGTATCCCGCGTAGTCTGGTCGCCGTTCTGCTACGTTCAAAGTACGCTACTGCCAACAATTGCTTCATTGTTTTCGACCAAATCCATAGTAATTGCTCCCGTGCATTGCGATAAATCCCTTTATGCACGTTTTCGTTCCGCACAAACCATAACCACGTAATTCCAAGCGAACAGATCCCTTTCCACACACGAGCAAGCGCCTCCTTACACTCCTCCGCTCCTGTGCCACACCTCATCCGCAAGCATTTCATCATAGCCTCTGAAATTTCCGGTGATTTACGCGAAGCAACATTTCTTCTGTAGTACTCCAGCTCAGCGTTCCCGACACTGCGCCCGTTCCAACATGTTAATAGCCGGGCCCACAATTGTTTGGCCCGACTGCACCCCCACACGATATGTGTGACCCCTTTCCCAGGTGTCTGGCACTGATCGTCCAGTGCACACCCTCCTTTTGTGTAATATCCATCGTAATAGACATTTAATTGGAACGTAGCCGCTCGATAAATGCTCCACACTTGATAGTCCGATAGCATGTGTCCATGCTTCCACAGCTCTGCTGGTGTCTGCTCCTGCATATTCCGATTCCAGTCTGACTTCTCCCGCATGCGTTCCCATCGGTCCCGTACTCGTGGCAGTGCGATCGTTAGTGCCTGGTAATAGTAACTCTTGAAGGAACGTCTAATCCATCCTTTCACTGACCGCATGTTAACCCCTGCTTTAATCGTCCAGGGGTAATTATGCATGCTTGGATGGGCTGCAAAAACCAAGCCCTTCCTCTGTTCCAGCTCGATCCCCGCGTTGGCCTCGAAAATATTGCGTTTCCTCCCTGCAATGCCGATTGGTTCGTCCCAGTAGATGCCATCCTCCCGCTGACGCAACTTCCAACTTTTTCCGGTTGCCGAACACGTTCCTGATACTTCTCTTGTTGAATCTATCTTCCACACCACATGTTTCCATTGATCGTCAGTGTTTAGGAGTGTCGGTTGTCCCGCCTCCCCTATTTCTGCTCCAATCGCTACCCTCGGCGAACACAGGATTATGCTTGCAAGCCAACGACCAACTTTCTTTCGCGAGTGGCATGTCTGCTCCGCTCCTTGCACTACCCAATGATACAACGACCGTCCGACTCGTCTGATGTGCAGATCTTTTAGAGTTGACTCCGGCAGTTTCGCATATTTGGCCGGCATCAGTACCCCCGCTGTTTCATCTCTAATCCAGGGGTTATTACTCCACGAAAAGGTCCCCCAGAAAGCTTTAAGCGCTTGTCGTCCATACCCGTGCCAGTCAATGTCTGCTAGATCCACTTGAACTTGGATTTGATCACCTCTGTGCAGCATTTCCTTCGGACTGACTGGCTGTGTAACACATTTCGTTTGTAACACGCCTGAATTTACTGATACGTACCTTTCGAGCAGAGTTACTTCGTCTTCCGTTGGCCCTAACGCCCTTGAGAGGTGGTAAATCACCGATGACACCTTCTGCCCCTTTCCTATCTTCTTCCTCCACCCAGTCTTCCTACAAGGAGACACCCATACGTTAGTTTGATCCGGTTTAACCAATTGACACCAGTTACGCCACGCTTGCGTATATCTATCATTCGGCTCGAGTAACCACATCGTTGCCTCCTTTACAGCTAGCGTGTGAATTGCTACTGGGATCGAAATCAGCCCTAATCCGCCGGCATGTCGTGGTATGAAAAGAAGGTGTGGTGACATCTTGTGACGACCTGGTTCGCATGTTGTCTTGTTACTCCAAATAAACTGCTTCTGCAAATGGATGAGCTCCTTATACGTCTGCTGGTCCGGCTCGAACACTTTTGCCGTAAAGAGTATGGCTGGCATCGCGATCGAATTGAAAAGGGTGACACGTTCCATCACCGAAGTTCCGCACTTCGTTGCTGTTAGTAACCTCCTTTGTACTGCCCGTATCCGCTCGGCCCAGTTAGCGTCCGCCATGTTATGCTTTCCCACTTGATATCCTAAATACCTCACTGTGTCATTCTCTTTGATCACTGGAATCCCCCACTTTTCCAACTGTACCGTAGCCTGTCCCAGCGGGAGAATATGACTTTTTGCAGGTTGCATTGTCAAACCGGATAATTTTCCAAAACTCTCCAACAATGTTACAGCCTGTTCAACTTGCTCCTCTTTTGTGAAAAAAATTGTGGAATCGTCCACAAATGCTGAAAAGGTGTGTGCCCGATGCGATCTGTCTCCTTTAATCGTGACTCCTTGGAGCCCTTGGTGTTGATCAATCGCCATTCCCAGGGGTTCGACCGCCAATATAAACAGCAAGGGTGCCAACGGACATCCTTGGCGAATACCCGATATTACTGGAAACGACTGCGAGAGTTGTCCATTCACTAAAAATCTCGCCGATGTGCCTTGGTGTAGTGCCTTCATAAGTGCAATGAAACGTTCCGAAAATCCAAAACATCTCAAAGTCGCCAGCAGATAATGCCTATCCACCGTGTCGTATGCTTTCGTAAAATCCACTAGCAAAATTCCACCGTAATCGCTTGACTTCGTCTGATCTGGATCCGCCTGCCGCTCCTGTAAGATATGCATCATCATCACGACTGCACGGTCCATCCGTCGCCCATGGACGAATCCTTGTTGAGAGTCGCCCACTAACCGTCCTAGAAACACTTGTAACCGCGCCGCTAAGATCTTCGCAAATATCTTGTAACTCGTCTGTAACAGAGATATGGGTCGATAATTCATTGCATTAGTTGACTTACCCTTTTTCTTGAGCGGAATGATCACCGCTTCTAGAAAGGAGTCAGGCGGCGGAGCCCCTTGTAGTACTTCATTGAACACCAGTAGCAAATCCGGCATGAGTTCTTCTGTGAAGTCCTTGAAGAAGTCGTTATTCAGCCCATCGGGACCAGCAGCCTTCCTTCGTTCCAGTCGTTTTATCGCTAGTTGGATGTCCTCGGCCTGTATTGGTGCTAGTAAACTCTCATTTTCAACTGAGGTGACTCGACGTCGTGACCAATCCCGGACTAGCTCCTGGATCTTCTGCGGTACCTCGTTGGCTCGAATTTTCCTATGGACTTCGCCAAATACTTTCTGCCATGTGCATGCAAATTTATCCGGTATCGACAAGTCTTGTGCGTGCAAAAAGGCTTGCTCATTCAGAACAATCTCCTCCACTCGCTGATCCCGCTCCCACGTTGCTGTACGCCGATACAGCCATCGCAGATTCTCGTTAGATCGACAAAACCGTTGTGCACTCCTTACCTGATTACATCTGATAACTTCATGTTCCGTAATCTGCAAGATTTGGTCCCGACTTGTTACTCGTCCATAGAGTGCCTGTTCAAGATGTTTCGCGTGTCGTCTCCTCCGTTGCGCCACTCTCGCCCTAACTCGTACTATTGCCGCTACCCATGAATTCTTGACTGAGTCCCACCCGGCTGCTCCGGCTGGCTCCGTTGCAACTCGGTTCTCCATTATCTCCTTTATTTCTTGTTGAACTCGAGATCCTCCTGCTCCCCTAATCGGGTATTGCAGTCGAAAGTGGTGGCTTCTTGTTCGATGTTTCTTGCTTCTGGGTTGACGTACTTGAAGCTCTACTTGATCGTGATCCGACGGTACCCCGGGCCGACTGGTACTAACTCGATTAACCCATTCGAATCTCCTTTCCGAGACATAGAATCTGTCGATTCGGCTTGCTGATTCGCCGCGCCAGAAAGTGAAGTCGAGCCTACTGTCCTTATAGTCATCTTGCACCGCCGTAAACTGCACCAAGGCCGTGTCCTGCATCTTCCACCTACCTATAAGTCGTGTCAGTTCTGGACATTCAGTTGATCTTCTCCGCACAGGCCCCGTTCTATCTAACGATGGGGATTCAACGCAGTTGAAGTCGCCCCCGAGAAGAACATTAGAATACTGCTGTAAGTTCCACGTCCCCAAACCCTTGTAAAACTGCGCCCTTTCCTTGTCGCTTGCTGACGGCGCATAAATGTTGACAAACTTCCAGTCATTCACCTCCACCGCAATGATCCGCTCCGACCATCCGCCAATCTGCCACGACCGAGGTATCCAACCGCTTCTCGGTGTTAGTAGTATTGCGACGCCTCCTGTCTTATTTTGCGCAACACTCCACACAGCTAATCGGTAAGTGTCATCCTTGTGATTCCACATACGCTCCCATTGCTCCGTCAAATCCACCGCCTCCTTTCTACTTGTGATGTGTGTTTCTTGAAGCATGATACAGACGGGGCGTTCTCGTACCGGTAAGTTTCTCCACGATTGTAACCATGCCCGCCGTTTACCTGCTGAAAAACCGCGAACATTTTGCGTGATCACTCGGAAAGACGCCTCCTCGTCACTTCCCTCCTTCCGGTCGTGATTCTCCTCCCTCATTGCTGTCTTCTCTACTGTAATTCTGCTATACCGGTCCATTTCTTTTAGTAGGGCCGCTATGTCCTCCTCGTCCTTGTCACCACTTGTCTTGCCCTTAGTAACAATGAGGCGCTTGAGCGCCTCTTTGCTGGGCTTGGTCATTCTGATCCATATCCACGTATTCGGGTTCCCTGTCGTTCAGAGAAACGTTAGTTAGAGTTGTTAGGAAATAATCTGTCATGTCCATCCATGCAGAATTATTGTCTTCCTCCAGCCGTTTGGCTATCACGCCAAAACCCGATATTCGCACTCGGGCTGTCTGGTAACGTCTGATCTTCACCCAGATTGGGTCTTTCGGGAGAGCGGCTTCTCCAATGATTGCTGCGAGTTGTTTACTGTATACAAAAGCGCACAGAGCCGTCAGAGCAAATTTTTGGTACCTGTGTGGTCCACACAGCTGCCACAACGGGTTGTTGCAATAGTTGAGCTCCTTGAGTGTCTTCCAATGTTGGCTACTAGCTCGTAACACTTCTCGTTGTTTTTCGTCCACTAGTATACTCACACTCTCCGCCCATCCCGTCAGGAAATTTTCCCCTTCTGATTGCGCTCCAGTCGAGGTTCCTAAGGTGATCAACTCCTCCCAAAATTGACGTCTCCATTCCTTCGCAATTTCTGTAATCACTTCGTTGCTGATTGTCCGGATTATGATGTGCGGTTTGTCGCTGTATTCCAACAGCTGTGCTAACGCCAGGCCGTCCTTCTTCGCGGCCTTCAGCCATACATCAGTCGCCGCATTGACTGTAGGAAATGGTGCCACCTGTTGGTGTGGCCACACCTTCCCCATCGCGTTCCATACTTGCTCCGCTAGGGACTCAGTTCCCCTGATGGGTTCTGTATCCATGTTTTCCACGCGACCTGCTGCAAATTGATCCCGCTGCACCGACTCTGTGCCTGTAGTCACTTCTTCCTTGGAAGACTGGAAAGGTTCGTCTACTGCGCGCTTTTTTCGCGACCGCTGCTGCTCTGCATCTGTGATTTGCTCAATTTCCTTGATGTCGTTCCGTTGTTGCCCTCTTAAACCTGGTGACCCCTCCTCTTGTCTGTGACCCGACTGATCTGTTAACGCCAACGTTCCTTGTGTGGTGTTATACCACTCTGTTAGAATCTCCGCTGGTATATTGTATCGTTGTGCCAGTAGTTTGCATACCGACTCTTGCGCCATGTCTGCTTGGAGTAGTTCTGCTTGCCTGTGTTCTGGCAAATACATGGCGGTTTCCACCAGAAAATGTATTAACCCATGGTGCCGTGCGTCCCCTTCCTTGAGTAGCTGTTCCACTTGCCCTCGAATTACTTTTCCTGGCGACCAATCCGTGGGGACGTTTACCAGTTGCCCCCCCGGATCCATCGTTTTTTCCCCTTCTCGCATCCGCTTGTTTGATCCACCTAGTCCACCTGCGTCATACATTACCACATCCTGCTGTACTGGTGCCTCCGTATTCGTTCCTTCAGTTGACCTCCATCCGTGTATATAGGCCTGGTAGTGAATGACTTCAAAATGTAGTACCAGGGGTAACTTACCTTTACCTTCCTTTACCGCGTTTTTCATCTTGATCACTTCCTTAACGCCTTGTTCTAAAGACATGGGGAATTCGCCGCAGGTGGCGATTTTGCGCCTTTGATGCACCCTGATTTCTGGTGAGAAGTGAATAACCCCAGGTTTACCGCTCACCAAATCCTTGCTGATCACAAAAATGTGTCTTTGAAGGAGCGTTCCTAGGCAGATTAGAGTATCGTTACTACCCCAGTTCTGACTGCTCACCGTCGCTTCCAACTCGGACGGACTGTTTCCATAATCCTGCAAATACTGCTTAAACTCCACCTCCGATTGTTTCGCTGCCATCTTTTCATACCCTCTGCCTAGACTTCGTAACGTCTGCTTGCGCACCCCCGCTGGAAACTTAGCCTTGAAGTCTGACAAACCCCTTGCTGCTCCACCCTTTTTTATCCACGCCGTTGCTTGTTCCAAAATTTTTGGGCTTTCTTCAAGTGATGAGTTGAAAAGTGCTTGTACGACGCTATATGCTTGGCAGTTCCCCGTCGCTGGTGTCCTCACTTGTTGCAGCCCCATGGCCAGTAGTGCGTCATTGATGTTGCCCACCTGTATTTTTACCTCCGGCTCTGCCTCCCACGGGAACGGCTGTAGCGGTCCTTCAGCTTGATTCAAGGTCATGCTCAACTTCCCTAACTCGGCTTTCACTCGCGCCTCCACTATCAACACATCGGAGTTATCCTGGTAGCCGCGTTGCGCTCCTACTGTACCCCGATTTTTATCTTTGGATACCACCACATTTTTAGTTTTTACCGGTTTTGGTTCCGGTACCGGTTCAGTTTTTATGGTTTTGTTTTATTTTTTTATTGGTATATACTTTCCGCTCGGTTACGTTCAGAAGTGGTTGGTTCGTATTCTAACGTGATTCTAATTCATTTGATCAATAAACCAGAGTTGTTCATTATTGAGAATATCAAGTTTTAGAGGGACACCGCGAGAGAGGCACCTCTCAGTATCGTGCGCTTCTTCTGGTTCTTTGATAGGGGGAGAAGTGGGGTACGCTCCTTTGATCGCGTTCGACAGCTTGTTTTCCACACGTCCAGAATTGCGTTCATCGCTGTAAGTACAAGATAAATGGCGATCAAGTAGCATACCCATACGTGAGCGCCAGTATTTAGACTTTTCGTCTTCTGGAAAACGCTGTTTGAGTTGATGGTGGTGAGAATGACATCGATTTGAGGAGGGTATCGAATTTGCTGCCTATTCTGTTTCGATGCTTCTCTCAGTCTCGAACTTTCTGGTGAGAAGAAACATGGAGGAGGTGGAGCTGGGGTGCGCGGTGTATGGCGAGGGAACTGTGTTTCCCGTGAAGATCGCGCGCGATGCGAAAGTGAGTGCGCTACAGAAGGCGATCTTCGAGAAGGAACGATTTAGCGAGAGTTATAAGTTTTCCGCAAGCGACCTGACCCTGTACTTGGCGAAGAAGAACGGCGCGTGGCTAAAGGACGACGACAATGTCGAGGAAGTGTTGCAGGGAGAGATCGACACCGCGTATAAGAAGATGCGTCCGATGTGGAAGCTGAATGAGCCAGAGTACTTTGGGGACTTCCAGCTCGGAGAAGAAACGATTCACGTGCTGGTGGCTGTTCCTGATGCCGACGATGGGGATGAAGGTAGGTCATCATGTCTTTTTGCGCACGTGCCATTTCTGATCGATAACATTTTTTGGCGAAGGCAGTCACTTCATCAGACTACAAGCCATTTTATCTCTCATTACTGCAGTACCATATGCCGCCATCAAGATCCTTGGAGAAGATCCATAAGACGAAAAAGGATGTCTAAATACTGGCGCTCACGTATGGGTATGCTACGTGATCGGCATTTATCTCGTACTGACAGCGATGAACCAATTCTGGACGTGTGGAAAACAAGCTGTCGAACGCGATCAAAGGAGCGTACCCCACTTCTCCCCCTATCAAAGAACCAGAAGAAGCGGTGAAGAAGAACGCAAGCGCTCAAAATGGTGGCCATTTTCGTGGTGGTAGTCATCTCAATTGATTTTTTCAATTCTATTTAACAATAATACAATGACCCAATCAATAAGAACGACTTTAGAATACGAACAGTACCTTCTGGAGTTTTTGAAATGCCCTTTTTTAGCCAGTCCATATATTTTGCTTTGGGCCCCTATTTTATATAGTAAATTTATCCCAATACTCACATACTCACATACTCACAAATATTTACTATTGATAGAAAGATACTATATTATCTATTGACATACTCTGAGTGAAAGCTTTGTGAGTATTTTCATTTTACTCACACTTTCATCTAAAATCTATCTCCTATTGATATTAGATGAACCAAACCATGTTCCGTTCATTGTTTCGTGTGAGGCAACACTTTATGGACATCCTCGAGACATATAACATGAATCATCATCCGCTAAAGAGACTCCCATTGGAGTGCTCCAGAGTGCGACATCATAAAAAAGATGACTCGCGGCATCATAAAAAATTATGATCTTAAGCGAAGAATATATAGAATATAAAAAACATAACCTTAGTAATATAACAAGTAATATAGCAACAACGATGTGCAACTTCATCAAAGCCAACGGAGAACAGTGCAAGCTTGCACGCAACAAAGATCGATGCGGAAAGCATCAGATAATTGCAGTTGAAGAAAATAATCTTGAAGTCAGTATAGTAGAAGAAATGCCTCCTCAAGTAGGTACTCCAGCTATTGCCGAAGTTGTTGATACACAAGCGCCATCGGTGATCAAGCCCGTCGAGGTCTCGAATGTCGAAGTTAGCAAAGTTCCAGAATTGGATCAATCGATTGTCGAACCGGTGATCGCGGAAGGGGTGGTATATAAAGAGGATCAAAGTTCGGATTTGGAATTAAATAATTCGATTGATGTTCTCGTAGAATGCTATTCTTTTAACCTCAATGAGAAAGATGATGGTGTTAAATTTTCTGAAGCAATTGATGCTTGGCGCTCACTTGCAAAGGACATTGATCATCACTATGTTAAAAATTCAGATCCTGAGTTAGTTGCTGCTCAAGGCTACTCAAAGCAAGTGCAATTAGATAATTACAGCAGAGGCGGCGAGAAACGTACTACCTGCAGGCAAATTTATTTCAAATCAGATGAGGATAAACAGGAGTTCTTGAATCGTTGGGAAAAGATTGATTTTGTAAAATATTGCGTGTCTAATGGTCTTTATGACCAGCGCCTTTACAAACTGTGTTGTATGTTGAAAAAATCATGGTTTAGCGATAACAACAATACTTGGAACTTGGCCGGTGTGTTATATCGCAAGCAACATGTCGAACTTGGATTAATGCGGAAGACATATCTGTGTATTTTGCATTCCATGACCGATCGATTTGATCAAGCTGCTGCGTTAAAAGTGTTCAATGATTGGGAAACCACCAAGTATCACCCCAAGCTAACTGAATCCCAAATTAAATCTATTGTTGGAGGAACCGATCCAGATGAATACAAGAAATGGAAAGCGGAGTATGAACCACAAGAAGTCAAAGAAAAGAAAGAAGGCAAGGACAAGAAGACGCTTTTGGATATTCTCAAGGAGAAGCTGATTGATATTGTCAAAGGCAAGTACAAGCGTGAATTTCAATCTGGTGCCATCTATGATTATATGCTTCCATACTACTATGTCCGTAAATACGATGATCCGGCTACGTTTCTCAATGTAGTATTCGCAACTGAGCCTCTGTTTCATATGTGCAAATCGCAAGATCATCAGCAATTGCTTTACTTCATCAAGAACATTATCAATCCTAATTTTGAGTTCATTAAGCTTGACTATAACTATATCGGCTTCAAGAATGGTATCTACGATCTATCTAATGCCACGTTTATTTTGACTGCTGACATCGTAGAGAATATTCAGGTTCGAACATACATTGACTCAGAATTTGAAGTTGACAATGACTATGCTCCTCTACTTGACCAGTACTTAAAGTTTCAGTTCGATGATGAAACGATCGAGTTTATCTACTTTATGATTGGTCGTCTGATGACTAAGCTCAATGATAAATTTGATTTCATGGTATTCCTATTTGGTGAGGGTGGATCTGGCAAATCACTTTTAATGAACCTTGTAAAGTACTCATTTGCCTACGACCAGGTTGGCATTTTATCCAAAAGCAGTTTGGATTGTCTGAATATGCTAAGAAACAAATTCTATGCTGTGATGATATGAACAATCTTGCTAAGACTCTACCAAAGGCTGACTTCTTGAGTATGGGAACGCGTGGCTCAGTTCAATGTCCTGTAAAAGGAAAAGGCTCGATTCCAGTCCATGACTGGGATATTCCAACAATCATCAATAGCAACAAACTACCAAACTACAAGGATGAATCTGGTGAAGTAGTCCGTCGTTTCATGGTTGCCAACTTTGAGAAAATCATTCCTGAAGAAAGTAGGAACACCAATCTTGAGAATGAGATCAAAAGTCAGGAATTTGGCGTCTTTCTACACCGCTGTCGATCAATTTATCTGAGGTTTTGTTCCAAATACAAAAACAAAGGGGTTGAGACGTTCTGTCCGGTATCTTTCATTGACAATCGCAACCTTCTTCGTATGGCTACGAACAACACTTATCAATTCATCTCTGAGAAGTGTAAATTCCAAGAAGGTGCTTCTATCACTGTTCCTCAGTTGAATAAAGCTATGAAAGCGTATATCAAGGAAAAATATGAAATGAAGCAAACACCCAAGGATACAATCAATATCTCAAATATTATGCTGGTTGATAATAGATATGTAGAGAATAAATTGAATATTTGTAAGACCTGTCGCAAGGAGCACAAAAAAGGATGTTGCGATAAGTACGACCGCCTTAATCGATCAAAGTCTCATGTTATTCAAAATATCACGTTCTCTTATGGGATTCCTGATGATGATTAGTCAGTCTAGGGAGAAAAAAAAGATTGCGCTAATCGCTGTATCCACTAGACACCGAAGGTGTCGGCAGAAGAGATCAAAGATCTCCGGTCGTCGTATAACGACTCCCTCTTCGATTGCTACTGAGCTTCAGCCCATCTGATATGCTTTTTAGATTTGAAGTGATATGTTCTACCTCTGTATTGGTAATGACCGCCGCATTCACAAGTTACCTTCTCGACGAGTCTCTCTTTATTGAGCTCGTTGTATTGCTTGTTTTTCTCATTGAGCACTTCTTTATTGGCTTCCCAGTATTTTTTTGTGCATTCTCTCTGTTTTTCCTTTTTAAACAAAAGGAGGCATCTTATTCACACAAGTTCTCTTGAATTTGTTGATCCATAAAGTTTCGTACGCAAGCAACTGTGCTCTATCAGCAACCTCATACTGCTTGATCAATATAATTTTAAATTCATATGGACCATACTTTCGGAAGTATGGATAGATTGCAATTTCGCTAGTTGTTTTCCCTTCATCCCATCGCTTGAAATTAGACCGATGCCCACTCATACGATGCTTGAGTAGATTAAACGTGCTACCAACGTAGCAAATGTCGCTTTGACTACAAACGATTTTATCAACTGAACCGATCAAGACTATTGTTATATTTCTATCATTTATACATCAAGATCAAACATAACTAAAGTAGTTATCCTAATCGAAAGCTCCCACCTTTAATGCGACGACGAGTCATGGGAGGAGCCATTCCTACACCGCTCACATCTTTCACTAAACCACGCAATGGAGCAGCTTCAGGTCCGGCCGCGGTAGCAATACCATCCAAAAGTCCGGAAGTGATTGGCTTCCAATTTGTTTTGAGAAAGTTCCACGCAGCGCTAGCGCCTTTCTTAATACCGTTCCAAAGATTTCCCCAGAAGCCAGAGCCACTAAGTCCCGATTGATGAGTACGTACAGTAGAACTTCTCCGTGAGTCATATGCAACGTCGTCCCTTTGCCCGCTTCGTAAGCCTTTACAAGTTTTTTGTAATTTTCAGGATGGAAATAATGCGAGTGGCCTTTGCTCAATTGAGAATGACTCAAACGAACGGGCTTGCCATGTAGGACTTTAACAGCCTGCGCGTGGCTCCAATCGACAGCAAATTCCTTGTAACGTTACATCTAAATTGAATATCTGGATTCCTTATATACAGAGCGAGAGACAAAAATGTCGAAGGTTAATAAATCTATAACACCCAGTCTGGATGAAATTAAAAATATTATCACTCGTGATATCAGAATGGGTGATAATTTGTCCGACACTACAGTAAATCTATACACCAGACAACTGATCAAGCTTTACAAAGCCGGCGTTGCGAAACAACAATGGGCTCCGAGTATTGAGTTTATCTCCAATATTCATTATCCAACTAAATACGACGATGCTTCCTTTCAGAAGACGTTCAAGGTTGAGAACTCGAGCATCATTGCGCTTCTGATGAGCATCTATACAAGCAAAGAGAGTCTCATACTGACACTGAACGCCATGTGCAAAATGGTTAAAAACAGATTCCGCGATGCATTTGGATATGACAATGCGATCCGAAAAAAGGAACTGAGTAAGCAAAACAAAGCTGAGAAGCTGGACAACGAACTGACGCCAGAAGAAGAGAAGAAGTACATCAGCTATGAAGAGCTAATGTCCGTCCCTGGTAAAGCTCAGAAGGTGCTCCCCGAAACGTACGGCAATGTATTTCTATCTCGATCCGAGTTTAAGGAGCTGGCCAAAGCTAAAAGAAATGAGTACTTGAAGCTCGTGTTTGATTACATCACACTGTGGTTGAACGTGCATGATCCACTTCGTTTGGTATGGCCGAGCGTTCTCCTCGCTCCAGAGGAGGGAGCGAACTATCTTCAAGGTAATACATTACATTTGAACGATTTTAACAACGTTCGACTAATGGGACCGCAAACGATTCAGTTAGATAGTACGACGATGAGCTTGATCAAGTCATATCTCGACTTCTTGACTAATACGCTTGGAGAGCAGCCTAGTAAGCTACTATGGCGCATTTTCAATCGACAGCCAGGCGAGTATGATTATACCAATTCGAGCAATAGCTTTAGTCAAGTTATATCAAAGCTCTTTATGAAATACAATGGAAAGCCAATGTCAATGAATATGATTAGACACATCGCTGAGTCTCATATAATCCAATCACCGAGCTATGCTAAGCTCACCAATCGCGAGAAGAACGATCTTCATGCAAAACTACTTCACAGCACCATGGCCGCTAATACGAGCTACAACAAAATCGCAAATCGAGCTAATGCTGCTGACGTATCCTTTGAACCAGACGATTCATACGACCACGCGCCCGAGTCTCCTGCAAAGCCCGCTGCAACGCCTCCAAGCAGATCTAAAGACCGTCGGGAACGCATATTCCATGGAGATTTCACACCTACTGGCAGCGACAAGACGCTTGAAATTGACATCTTCGAGAAATAATTTATTTGATATAACATACAAAGCGATCATGGAGCAAAAACAAAAGAGAACATATCGCAAAGCTGGTCCATTCCATGTGGAATTCCATGGACTTCAAGCCTGTTTAAGAAGTGACAAATCCAGAGTAAATATCAAAACAATGCTGGTATCTCATGCATTTGTTGATTTATGGTGGCTGATTGTAGAAGGTAGGCAACAATACGATAAAGCGTTGTTTGACCTTCTCGATGAGCCTGAGCGCGACTTTATGAAATACTGTCTAAATAAATGTAAGATTACTTCAAGGCAGTTTGATAGTTCATACAATCAGCTTCTAGATGGTTTAGTCAAGCGTCTAAAGATGCTCGAAGGAGCAAAGAATATTGGTGACGATAATCCATCCATCAAGACTGAAATGAAATCAATCCTTGACAAACTATACGAGAAAGGCGTGTTCTCAACCTCATACTACAGTCAATTCAAGCGTCTGATGAAGCTTTAGATCTTTTAGACTCGCGTTTGAAGTTGAGCAACTTTGACGTATCAATGTAACGAGGAGCTTTCTTCTTTTTTTGTTCCTTGGCAAGGTGGCTAATGCTGATCTTCTGAAGCTGATTGGACAATGTCTCAATATTCGTTGAACCATAATCGTTTTTAGATGGCGCGACAGGTTTCGGAAGGGCGCCTGCAACCTTCGATTGCTCGTGAGTCGCTTCACCTGATCCATCGATATCCATTGCCTGAGGCATCAACTGCCTTCTAATTCTCTTTCGTCGATGCATTTTTCTTTCTTTTGGTTAGTATATACAAGTAGATAAAATGAGCTTTCCGATTTTGTTAAATCTCAATAATCAGGTGGCTACTCACCAGTTCCGATATCGATTCTCGCAGCCCATCGACTTCAGTCAATATGAAATTGCACTTGGATCTATATCCATCTACTACTCCTGGCGAGCAATCACTGCTCAGCGTCAAAATAATTCATTTAAAATTATTTGGCCGACTGCTTCGACGACAACGACATACACAATTACGCTCCCTGATGGCACATATTCGGCAAGCGATATCAACAACTACCTTCAATATTGGTCGATTCAGAACAATCTCTATTTGACCAACAATACGACTGGAACAAACTACTATTTCATCTCATGCGCCGAGAACCCATCCAGTTACGCGATTCAATTCACAATGCAGCCAGTCAAAACTATTACGGGCTACACTGCTGCAAGTGGCTTTCCAACGATGCCAGTCACTGCTTATACGCCTCAGCTTCAGGTAGTTGATACTGCATTCGGTTCAATTATTCGTTTCACCCCAGGTACGTATCCCGCAGCTCAAACAACTAGCGTTTATGCAGTGAATAGTAATCTAGTGCCTCAGATCGATCCGACCGCCGCGGTTGTTATTACACTTGTACTTGTTCAAATCTTTATAATCCTATCGCAAACAATAATCAGGTGTTGCACACATTTACAAGTGCCGGTGTTGAGTATGGCGGCTTAATAACGACTTCTCAGGGTCAGGGGCTGGCTTATTGCCCAATGCAAGGAACCAATTCAGAGCTAACGCTATCATTCCTTGATCAGAATATGACCCCACTTGGTATCATTGATAACAACGTATGCATCCGTCTATTGATACGACCAAAAAAAAGTAGTAGCGAATAATAATTATAGGTCGCATACATACTTGATAACATTCTTGTAGATCTTCCGATTGATGATATCCATCATCATCGTGTTCATTTTTTTGGATGTTGTTCGTTTGTATAAATCAATGAATGTTTTAATTGGAATGTCAGTGGGGAAGTCACGACAGATAATACCAAGGTCTCGTTGAGTAAGATTCCGACCGATAATTACGTATTGACTATTAATGCGAATTGTTTTTGGAATCCCGAAGTGGCTTTGCGAAATGTAAATCATTGACCACCCTTGCTTTCGTCCTCGGATAAAGTACTGTGAGATCTGAGCTTGCGTTCTCTTCGGTTCCATGACCAAGTCATCAAAGATAATCAATTTGCTCGTCTCGCTATCATATTCGCCCATTGCACAAACTTGGCCTTCTTCAATCACCTGGACATTGTCGATAGTATCTTTTAGATGATCGTAGAGTGTCTCATTGGTCTTTGTACATATCACGATTTTCGTAAAGCATTTGCTAAGAAGGGCGATTATGTAGAGAACGGTGTTTGACTTCCCAGAGCCACTAGGAGAGGCCACGCACATGCGAAATGGCAGCTCAAAGTGCTCGTTCTTAGGGAACCGCTTCAGTTTTGACTTCGGTATCAATTCGTAGAAATTTTGCATCTTATAGTATAGTATAGTGATCAAAAATGTCTCTGCCTCCGATTATCAATTCTCCTCTATTCAATAGCTCATACTTTAACTCATCTAATGGCTATCTGACACTAACCACAGGCGATCAACGCTATTTGAGACTTGGCGGAGTAGGAACGCTCTCTGCTTTAAATGTGATTGTCAATATGAATTGTGGCTCACTGACTATTAACGGATCCAGTTTAGATCTGTCCAATCTTGGTTATCTTTCTGGAGTTACTCCTGGTGATGCCAGCGCAAGCAAAGCGCTTGTTCTTGATTCAAGCAGCAATATTAGTGGTATCAGTAACCTATCAGCTTCAAGTATTACTGGGACTATTCAAACCGCTGCTCAGCCAAATATCACGTCTCTTGGGAATTTGACTCTGCCCGCTTCACTAACGATTTCAAATGGGACAACACCGATTAGTATAACAAACACTACTTCATCGTCAAGTTTCAACGTTACTATACAAAATTCTGGTGGAGCTCAAGATATTGGTAGCACTACTGCCCATCAAGTAGCAATTAGAACAAATGCAACAAGACGATTAACGATTACTGCTGGAGGAAATGTATCTATTGCAGATACTGCATCTGGTCTGCAACTAGACTTAGGAAACACGGGAACCGGGCTAAATGTCCCTAACTTAACATTTAGAGGGACTACATTCCCCGATAGTTACTACACTAGGGTCACTCTAGGTGGAGCTGCAGCGTCAAAAGCTGTTGTATTGAATTCAACGTTAGATTATTCCGGAGTTCGTGATTTATCCATTACACGAAATTTCATTGCTTCAACATCAATTGCCTCACCTTCTATCACGTGTAATACAATAACTGGAGATAATGGAGCTGGGAGCTCGATCTTGAATCTTAGTTATTCTACATTGAACATTAATGGGCTTACTATGACAGCTGATGCTAATGAACTAAATTACAATGATTTAACAACTCTAGGAACGTTTCAATCTTCTAAGACAATGACACTTGATAGTTCAGGTGTCGGATTGATGCCTTTAGGCACATCAAGCACAAATAATCTGCGTTTCTATGGCGGAACTGCAAATCGTGAAACTATGAACATTTATCGAGTATCTGATACAAATGGATTGGTCATCGCTTCAAGAACTACATCCGCATCAAACAACAAGACGTATCCGTTGTTGAATTTAATATCAACTGATAATCCAAGTTCATTTGTTGGCGGTGTTTCAGCTACAAGTGCCGATTTATTCAATATCAATTGGAACGATAAACCAACTGTTGGTTTCACATCTCAGACACATCGATTTTGCTTTAATGTTGGAAATGGACAGCCCTACAAAAGCGGTTATCCTCATACATACACTCTTGCTACCTCAGCTGATGCTTTTTGTATAAATCCTGCTGGATCATCTCCTACACCATCAAGTGGATGTCTTTACCTTGTTTCAGACACTGTAAATAAAATGTTGTTCAATACTAATACGCCATACTCCAGCTCATTCGGAACTGCTCCTGTTACACTAAGTTCGGGCAATGTCTATATAAAAGCTTCTATGCCTCAAGATGTAACGGCTATTTGATATCCGATCTTCATGAATCGTCGAACGCATCGCCTATTGGGTTCGGATTACAACTAAGCAATGCAACGAATGCAACCTCTACCAATACTGCATATTTTGGAACTACTTCTACCAACGATCTGGTTTTGATGACTGCAAATACACGAAGAGTTACAGTATCTTCAGCCGGTAGAGTCGGTATTGGAACTGGATCGCCATCGGCGATACTAGACGTTTCAGGTAATGTTTCATCGACTTTGGACATAGCTGGATCGGGAGTAGCCTATTTTCTCAGATCTGGCGGTCTTGTTTCTACTATTGGTCCTCTGTCTTCAATAGCTGTTTCTATAAGAGCCTCGAGCGCTATGCTGGCTTTTATACAACATCCGATAAAAGAATAAAGACGAATATTGAACCAATAGCTGAATCTGTTGGAGATTCCATCTTGGATCTTATCCCTGTTCAAGTATCGTTATAAAAGCCAAGGAGACGATGTGCCGTTACAAATAGGATACATTGCCCAAGACGCTATAAAACTTGGTTTAGGATCTATTGTTAATTTTACTGATCGG
>MIQA02004309.1:0-26175 GCA_001887855.2 Sclerospora graminicola | reverse complement strand
AGCACTCTTCCGGACCTTAGGTTTGGCTGCCGGTCGGGGGGGTCGACGTGTGGGACGTGACCCAGCCGGGGTTGATCGCCTTTTTTTTGGCCGGACCGCCATCTGATCCTCCATGCCTTCAACATATAGCTCGCTCCCTTCATGAATGCAGACTTGGTCAGCTTCGACTAATTCCGGATCCGGGTCGGCCGGATCGGTCGATCCGCCTCCGGCTATTTCAAAATTCTGATCGACCGGATCGGTCGATCCGCTATCATCTTGCTCATCAAGCCGTCCGGCATCGGAGGTGACCCAACACGTGACTCTACTTTGTCTTCTCTCCTGATCCTGCCGTTTGTCCATCTTCGACAGAGTGGACAAAATCAGTTCAGCGATCGGGGCAGGATCTCGGCCAGTACGCACCACCGGATCCGGCGATGGCCGGCTCCGCGTCAATATTCTATAAGGAGTCCGGTACTCTGGTTTAGCCACCATTGGAGTCTGGTCTTCCTCCACTACTTCCTCTTCGCTGACCAAATCGGTAGCTGCCTGAACGGCCAGGTTTTGCCACTCAATGTAGCGTCTTGAGCCGATAGTGACATAACCCGGCCGGCGGGGCACCTTGTCCTCGGCCAGCTACATTCCAATGATCACATCTTCATGCAAGGTGAGGGGTCTTTCCGAGATATTGGTCACACTTATGTAAATGAGGTGACCTTCCCCTTCGACAAACGAGGGTACCCAACACTCGCCCCTTGTCGGCCATAACTTACGCAGCCTGTCGTGTGGTCGTACCATTATTTCCACCGCTTTTCCCACTGGCACCGTTACAAACTGACCTAACTTTGAGGAACTGGACGTGGGCACCATATAAGGGCCGCCGGCCGGCCAGCTGGGTCTGTACCTCGTCCGGTAACGTCAATGTTCCATGAGATAAATCCAGCCGTATGCCGGCTGGGGCCATAAAGTCCATCCCCAGAATTGCATCCTGCCCGGCTAGCTTACCCACCCAGGCGGTAAAGTAATACACCAAAGACCCAACCAACGTAATCTTAACTCTTGTTCTGCCTTGGGTCATGTATGAACTTTCTCCAATGCCGATACATTCCTGCCGCTTCGTCTCGTCTATTTCACACCCCACCTTACGAGAAAAAGGTGGTGTCAACGATAGACACTTCTGCGCCAGTGTCAAACAGCACGGTAGCCTTCTGGTTATTGATTTTACCATCCGCCTTGGCTTGCTTGAACCACTTATCCGGTGAATGATATTTCCAATAACCTCGTGACTCGCCGGGTAACAGATTCAATTCCATAAGCACGCACTTCGGACCGAGAATATTCGTCCGTCCGTATACTGCTCACCAGGAAGGGGTCAGCCGTGCTGCCCGGGGACCGGATGACGTAATCGTCAAACTTACATATATTGTCGGTTACGCTTTGCTTTGCTTCTTGATTATTATCCTTACCGACATATGCATAGATACTAACACTAGAACGCTCGGCTCGAACCAGATTCCAACGTGGCGAGCGATCTAGTTTAACATCTTTTCCACCCCGGGGCGGCAACATTCCAGCATGCTTGGTCGGGACGTACCACTTCTTCATCTGTTGTAGAATTCATCGATAGGGCACAGTCCCGCCTCGTGCACTTCTCCCCAAGTCTTGCAGGTGAACAAACAGTGTTCCGCCGGATGTCCTTTCCTTTCGCACTTCTTGCAACTCAGCCGCTTCCAACAGTTCCGGTCGTCATGCTTGATGGACCCACAGTGGGTACATTTCCGTCTGGGGTAATCCTGGTAAGTTCGAGTCGGAAAACCCTTCTGTTGGCTGGACCCAGCTGACAGCCTTGATGGCTGACTGGCTTCCGCCGAGAACAGGTACCGGTACTGCTCCTCCTCAGATTCGCCCCCAGACCGCTGGTACTCCTCTTCCGAACTAGTCGAATCCGACTCTCGGGCGACCATGCGGACGGCTCGGGCCATCCTGGTAGATGGCGGCCGATTTCCTTGATCCGGGTTAAAACGTGACTTGAACAGGCCGGTTCCAACTGCTGCCTTGGGGCTTCACTTCTTCACTCTTTGATAAGTGCGCAGCGTCAGCTCCAGCTCCGTGGTATTCTTCAATCGCAGTAACGCCAGCTGGTCCGCCAGCTCCCGATCCTCCAACGTGCTGATAAAATGCTTCACATGTTTCGGAGCGGCTTCCGACCGGCTGGCATCTTCTTTAACCGATATATTCGACCTCATGCCAGCGACATTTAGACGATGGAGGTATTCCAGAGGGGTCTCGTCCGGCCGCTTCTTGGTGTGAAAATATTGACGCTTTACCGGCATTCCCGGTCCGCAGTATTGCTCTCCAAAAGCTTCAACCAGTTCCTTCCAATCATCTCGGACTTCCCGGCCGAGCTGTTAGTTCCAGGTTTTAGCCGGACCCTTCATCAAGTCTCCGAACATCAGGCACTTCTCATAGTCCGGCGTCCGGTCTCTGAGGAATGCCGACTTCGTCTTGCTCAGCCGTCGTCGGACTTGGTCATCGTCCACGTCCCGTCCAGTGAAATCCTTTAACTCGGACGTGGCTGACATCCGCACCCTTGTAATCGCCCTTGAGTCCGGATCAAACGCTAGGGCCGAGGCCACATTGGCTCGGCGAGCCATCCCCAAATCCAGGTCATCCGGATCATAGTGGCACCTGGCCGACTTGACGGATTCCATATCCACATCGCTGAGAGACAGCTTCCTATTCGTTGGCCGTCCGGTTCGGCGACCTGTCCGGCGGCTTGGCGGGACGGCACGGGGTTCACTCTGCTTGGACTGCACCGACTCCATGTCTTCGTCAAGCGGCTCCCTCGCATAGTCCTGGACTGGCCTCGGGCACCCGACTCCCACGACGAGCCGGCTGGTCCGGTGACCCCGGACTGCCGCGGTTGGCACAGTCCTCGGTACTCTGCTTCATTCACGGTTATGCCAGGCGTGAAGTCTGAAGCCGCAGCAACCACTTTCCACTCGGGCAACTTCCATAAGATAGCACTATAGGCAGCTGACGCTGTTCTTTCAAGTATCGCTCCATCATCGCCGAAAACATGTTATGAAGGTGATCCGGCACTTGAGGGCTCGCCTGAGGGTCTACTCGCGGGGCGACTTGGGGGGCGGCCGGGCTGCCAGAGCGTCATTCCTTCTTAATCCGCCCGTCCGCGTCCTCGTCCTTTGGCTCTGTGTCTGCCGCCGCCGTCCGGGCCTGTACGCTGTAGTGACTGGCTTTCTTCCGTTCAAGCGTATGCGGATCTTCATATCCTCCAAACCTCATGGCCGTCGCCACACACGCTGCTCCCCTTGGGCCAAGCGTCATGCGGGTAATACCTACCGAAGAGTCGGTTTAATCCGCTTCTGAAGGGGAAGACTCGTACTGAGAAGAACCCGAGTGTATTCCGGCTGGTCTGCTTGCTGCCGTTGGCGAGGGCGGCGCCACTCCCGTTGTTGCTGTCATCTTCTTTGTCGGAGAGCAGCCCACTAACGGTACCAAGCGGTCGTGCAGTGCGCTGGATGCCTCATTCAACCTGTCTGCCTTCAGACCTACAAACTGGTTCGGATCGAACGGCCTTTGGCATGCTGAAAGCAAAGATGGCTACCACACCAGTCCTGAAGCATTTCGATGTTAATAAGGTTCCTGTGGTCATCATCTATGCTAACAAGTGGGCTATCTCAGCTGCCATTGTGCAGGATCATGACGAAGTGTATTGTCCTATGACGTTCACTAGCCGGACTCTGATGGCTAATGAAGTTAACTATGGGCTAGTGGATAAAGAAGTTTTGGCCTCATTACGGATCCTGGATGTGTGCTATACTATGCTGGTGTCTCGACCTATTAAGGTATTATCCAGACGGTCGACCCTGTCATGGCTTCCTACGGCAAATGGAATTGACGGTCGGCTGGGTAGATGGGCTGCTTTGCTGTCTCAGTGATCTCTAGAAGTAATCAAGTGCACCAAAGGAGAAGAGGAGATACTGGGCACGTTAGCGGCCAGCATCACCCCAAGGGTAAAAGTGGAGGAAGCGCTGATAGCCATAGCGCCACGGGAACAGCCGCGACAATCCATCATATTACCACCATCAACAGTGGTTCCCACAGAAGAACTGATGGTTCTGACGGGCCGGCAAGTGTAAAAAAGGGAGTAGGTGCCTATAGTGCTATCTTATGGAAGTTGCCCGAGTGGAAAGTTACTTTGCCGAGATCTACTGGCTGGCCGGACGCAGGGGCGAATCGTCATATGCGCTGATTCCAATCTGGTGATCCGGCAAATCACGGGAGAAATAGACTGCAAAGCTCCCCGACTAAGACTTTTGAACGATCTAATTATGTCCGCCCTGCGGAAATGGCCAGAGCATGAACTGTTACATGTCAAACGGGAGTGGAACAACAATTCAGACCATTTGGCTACATTGGCCATGCATGATCAGGTCGGCCTCACCGTCTCGGATCCAGGTATGTTAGACGGATTGGCAGAGATGAACAGGCATCAGAGATAATCGGACAGGCCGCCAGGTGCGAGGCCCACCCATCCGGATCCAACCGTTTCGGAGAAGAAGAGTACGACGACCAGAACTGGGAACCAGACATTCAGCCCCGGCCGGATCAGGAGATCTCTCTAGGCAGACCCATCAGCCGATCGGGCGTGAGATCCGAGCCAGCCAGGGGTGGATTAGAGCTGGCCGGAAGCCCCCCAGGTCCCGATTCTGCTGAGGCAGATGACTGGGACAGTTTCGGCGGGGAGGTTTTCAATTGATCCACCATCCCCAGGATGGCCAAGATGGCCTCTCGCGCACACAAAAGAGCCTGTAGGATGGGAGCGGTCTGAGTCTGAGTCTCCTCGAGCCGGTCTTGCAGTTCGCATAACAGGGACCGGAACCGATCCTCTTTATCCAGCAGGGCGGCGTAGGCACGGTCGGCCCGGATCAGCTCATCATGAGCGTCATGATATCTCCCCCGAACCTGGTAAAGCTCAGATCGCAGCCGTTGTTGCCTGAAGGAAGCTTTTTGCAACTGTTGCTCCAGAGAAGAAATATGGTGGAGAGCTTAGGCATGGGACTCTCGCAGGTGGTCTCGGTCATCCCGCGTGACGTCTAGTTCTTGGGACACCCGGCGGTATCGGCCGCGAAGATGCAATAACGCTTGGGATGCGTCGGAAATCTCGGCGGATTGTTTTTGCAGCTGTTAAAACTGTTGGACTGCGAAGTGACATAGGCATGGAAACTGTAAGCGACCGAGTTACAGCCTGAAGATCCCGGTCCGATTCCCACCAGGTTTAACCACTCTTGTTGGTAGTAGTTTGGTGCTGCAATTAACCACTGACAGGGCAACTTCAGCCTCTGGGCCTTAATTCCTACTGGGATTGAAATTAGCCCGACGCCCCCAGCCGCATGTGGAGTGAACAGTAAAATAGGAGAAATATTATGTTTTCCACGCTACCCTTTCGTTCTGTTACGCCAAAGAAACGACTTTTGTATATGTACTAACTCTTGTAGGACCTCTGCAGGGGGTTCGAACATTTGTGCAGTGAACAAAATAGAGGGTATTGCAATCACATTAAAGAGCTGTACCCTCTCCATGAAAGACGTCCCTCATTCTGCCGCTGCTGCTAGCCGACGTTGCACATTCCTCACTCGCAACGCCCAGTTAACTACTTCCAAGTGTGCCCATACCCGATATACCGAATTGTATCCCCAGCTGGTAAAACCAGTAAGGTGTACCACTTATGTGGTACATACAACGAATTTATAAACACAAATTTACTCTTTGCTGGTTGAATTCTCAGTCCAGCTAGATCTCCGGAGCGTCGGAAAACCTCTAATGCTACCGCGACCTGCTGTGCATGCCTGAGAAACACTGTCGAATCGTCCACAAAGGCCGAAAAACGGTGCTCTAGGGACTCGTCTCTCTTCAAAAGTTGAATCCCAGCTAATCTCGTCTCCTGAAGTAACGCCAGGGTCAGAGGTTTGACTGCTAGGATGAACAGAAGAGGTGCCAGAGGACACCCTTGTCTAATGCCGACTTGACCTGAATGGGATCCGAAAATTGATTGTTCACAAGAAATTCTGTTGTTGTTCCAGAGTGAAGTCTATCCATCAAATCCAAAAAATGAGCCGAGAATTCAAACAATCTCAACACCATGAATAGATACTTCTTATCTACGGTATCGTACGCCTTACTAAAATCTAAAAATAAAACACCAGCACTCTGTGCCGCTGGTACTTTCCGTCTTGACTTATATGTTTCGAAGGTTGCTTTTATTAGGATCACTGCTTTGTCCATTCGACGCCCCGCGACAAAACCTTGTTGGATCTCCCAATCAGCTGGCCTAAAATATTCTGCAATCACCTAGCTAACATTTTTGCGAACAATTTATATCCAGTTGTAAGCAACGAAACGGGACGATAATCTAGCTAGAATCCCCTTTCTTTCGTAAAGGTATAACCACTGCCTTCAGAAACGATTTTGGAGACTTCCCTCCACGTAAGATATCATTAAAAATTTGAGTTAGGGGATCGACTAGGACCGTAGCAAAATCCTTGTGAAATCATTCCCATGGCCGTCGTGCCCCGCTGCTTTTCGTCGGTCAATATTCCTAATCGCCCATTCCAAATCCTGTTCCATTATTTCTGCCATTAAATCTTAATTTTAGATGCCGTCAATTTTCGTTCATCTGGAATCCACATGAAACGCTGTACTTCCTCGGAGCTTTCCGCTACCAACAAGTTTATGACTGTGACTCAGAATCTGTTTCCAGGTAGCCGCAAATTTATCTGGTATAGATAGAGACTCCGCAAAAGGTGTTCCTGTTGATGCGACAAATTAAGAGACCGTCTGGTCTCTTTCCCACACTGCCGCCCGCTTAAACAGCCATCTCACATCTTCCGCTGAACGATGTAACCTGGCTCCTCGCCGAAAAGAACGTTCTTTTTCCAATGAGTCTGGTATTGAAAAGACTATATGTTTCCGAACGATTGTATTATCCCTGACTGAACGTTAAAGTTGATGTACCCTCCACTTTCGACGGCGGGAGACCCGCTTCCTCACTATATACAGCACATCCCGACAAAATTCGATCCATCGATCCCAGCTTCTGGTAGCACCTTTGTCGCTAGATCTCATTAATAGCTTATCAAGAATCAAACTTTGAACTGTATCCTGATTCGATCCCGGAAACGGATATGACATTCTTCTATGAGACATCATCATTCTAGATACACTTGGGTCTTTAAGACAAAGAAACACTGGATTGTGGTCTGAGTAGACCGGTGGAGCCTCGATCTCTACCCAGACCACCCGATTCTTCCAATTTCCAGACACGTAGAAGCGGTCTAACCGACTTGCTTGATTTTCCCGCTAATCAGTAAAATGCTCCGACGGCTCCAGCTGCGACTCTCCCATTGGAAACATCATCAAAAGTCTGGAATCCCACAACTGCCAATCCGCCACCAAACGCGCTAAAGCGTTACGTTCTGGTCGAGTCGATCTCGTACCTCCTAACCTGTCTAAAGCAGGGATATCCACACAGTTGAAATCCCCCCAGGAAACAGTTTTTGGGTCTACGGTTAAACAATTGTCGTGATTCACCAAAAAAATTTCACGCCTCTTGGAGTCCATCGAAAATCCTAAATATTCATATTTATGCTGTTATTTCACTTAACCACAAGCAAGCGATGTGACCAGACTTCTCTCTTCCAAGGGACAATGGGTGATCTGCAATCTCCGGACGCACTAGAATAGCTACACCCCCTTGCTTTTCATGGTATACACTCCGATATGATAACGTTCTGTGATTTCCTTTCTTGCCCCAAAACGATGCCCACTGACGAGAGACTTCTGCACGTTCCTCAATCGACGTGATGTGCGTCTTCTGAAGCAAAATAACTTGAGCTGGGTATCCAGGACAGCCTTGTCGCCACACAGACATCCAGGCTAGAACATCTTTGTGCGAAACCCCCGATCATTTTGACTCAGGTACGGGTGAGTTAAATGTCTATGATTACCCGTAGCGAAATTACCTGGCTGCACAAACTCCATATCCATAAGTAAACAATGCTTGTTATAAATGTCCAAACTATGCATATTATAATATGAAGGGCTCGGAAGCGAGCTCTTATCGGTGCCCTTAGTGCTAACCAGGGACCTCTTGGTCCCTTTCCGTCCCACTCAGTCCCGCCTTATCTGACATTGCCAAAACTTGATTAGACTGTGTAAAATCAAACATCTCCTTCCATGCCGAAAGCTGTCTTTTTTCTATCGACATGACTTTCAATGCATAATCCTTTCGTAGTTTCACTGCTTGCAGATGTCTCTGCAACAAACTTAAAATTGTGTCCGCCGGGTGGTAATCGGCTCCCAATATTGCCGCCAACTGCTCCGCGAAAATGTTGGAGCATAATTAAGCAGTAGCCAGAATTACAACTTGTCTCGGGGCAAGCAATTTGAAAACGATGTTACCTTCATATTTTACCTTCCGCAACCGCATCCATTCCTGTGAGCTATTCATGATCGCCGTTCTTTGAACAGAGCCCGTCACTACTTAAAAATGTTGCTCCCAGAACTTGAACCATTGAGCTGGTATGTCTACACAAGTCCATCCCGCATACCTGCTCCCACCACAGCCAGCCAACACTGCTCTCGCCAAAGTTTTGTCAGTTCTACTAGCACACTCGAATATATACTGTCGAATATGTGAAAAGATCCAGGTACGTCTTTGAGTAAGTGCAAAAGCCTATTCGCTTAAAGTGAGCCGATTTGACCCATAAAGTCTTTGTTGAACTGACAAGAGGGAAAGGAATGCCTGTCTGTTATGCCCAAGTAGGTAGCAAACGATGCCACGCCAATTTAAAGTCTTCCAACTTAATGTTCCTAGCCAAATTTCCAGGTTCACACGACGAAAAATCATCCATTTATTCAATGGGAACGATTTCCATCGGTTGATATTCTTCATCATCTACCTCTCGACAACGTATCCGTTTAAAACTGGTGCTATCCCTTTCCCCTGAATCCAATGTTTCTTGAGAACTCACAGACAAATCTGTGTCTTTATATTCTGATCCTGATGCAGAACTATCAGATATCAATAGACATTCAGGTTCCGGTTGGATATCCCACCACACGTTTTTGAACCATTGATGGAGAACCGGCTCCGATATTTGGTACTTCTGGAGAAACCAAATGCGTGTAGCCGGATTTGACATATCAACTTGCAACACAGTCTCCTGTTCTCTCAGTGACATTTTATTAACCGTATCCGAAAGAATGTGCAATATCTCACACACACGAGGATCTTTAATTATCTGTGTAATTTCGCACTTTAGGCCGTGATGTATCGTAGGACCATCCAGCCGTCGCGGAAGGTCATCAAAATTTCCGTCCCAATCCTCCGGATTCCACGGTGATTGACTCCCAAAATTTGTCAACGTATTTTCGCCACATACAACCAGATCTTGCGATTGATCACTAGGCACATAACTTTTCAATTACTGACTCTCATCCAGTTTCTCTCCTTGTTGATGTAGGGGTAGTTCTGTTTCGTCATCAACTCCACTCTGACCTGACTGGGCCAATACCTCCCTTTCATCATCGAAATCTCCATCTTCACTACTCTGATCCATATCAATATCTTCCCCTTGATGTCTACTCCACATAAGATCGCTGAATAGTGTTGAGCACCATAAAAATGCAGGATAAGCGGCATCTTAACTTCCTTGTCCCATTTAGTCCCTGAACTTGGAAACGCTCTCATTTTTTCATAAAAGACTTGCACCGTGATGGGATATTCCCCGCTCATCTGATAACTCTTAGATCGAAAACGCCTGGTTTCCGGTGTAAAGTATAGCACTCCCGGCGCTTTGGTTCCAGGAGCATGACTTAGTTCCAACACCAGCTACAGGCAATTGCCAAGTGTATGCTGTATGTCAGGCCCTTACCTGTTCATCGTTGCAAGAGGATAATGTTCAGATATTGGAGGCTTTGACTACGCATTTTAAAGAAGGTTGCCTGGCTCGGGTGCTAATGACTTTGATGTGACGTTTACGTTCGAATCGCTGAACCAAATGTTCCTTCGGTCAACCGAACAGCTTCCATGTCAACAACGATGGGTAAGACAACACAACGTATGCTACCATCTTCTCGAATGCTCTCTTCACGCACAACGGCGGATGAACTCGCCCGTTTGGCGCATGTATGAATTTTATAGAGGTAATCGACAGAGAAGTTTAAGATCTAACAGTTGCATAACATTTTGGAGCGACCCCAGATCAGAAACTGTCCAATCAGCCTTGTCGTTGGGTTCTGAAAGCACAATCGGTCCATCGCTATCCACTTGATCCCAAATACCTTGAATGTAAGTTTTCGCTTTCCCCTTCCCCTCCATCATTAACAGCGCGCAATTAGTCTTCTGGAAAATTTCAGCCTGTTTCTCTTGTGTGATTTTTATCCTTGCGATCCTTTACCATCTTGGAAACCTGTTTAGTTGGTGCCGGATCACCTCCTTGATCCGGAACCGCTCCCTCCGACTGCTTCTTCCTAGCGATCTGAGTCTCGACATTTGAGCCTTCCCTAGGCTTCAATTCCTCGCTGCCCTTCGACTTCTGGATATCTGATTTTAAACTTGAGGTGTACTCACACTCCGGAGCCTTCTTGTCGGCCTCTTTCTGCTCCGTCCGACCTACTCCATCTTTCCCTTTCTTGTTTTTGACTGTTATCCAACCAGATGTAGCCTGTGGCTACTTTCCTGCTACATCTGTTGATTCCACCTCACTCTGTTCATCAACCGAGGCCGAATGGCCCTCCTGAGTTGTCTTGGATGGAGTCGTACTGTTGTCTGACTCCTGGGCCCATCCTCATTTTTCACTGCTTCCTCAGGTTGCTTAGAAACCATTTGTTTTCCCGAGCTGCCTCCACTTGCCTACGAAGCTCTTCCATACTGCGAAAGGTGGTATCCGGGAGCGATAATTTCTTGAGATCGTCCAATGTCACCTGAATACATTTTGTCTTTACAAGCTAGTTTATCGGGGTTGCGCACTTCCGCATGGGATGCCCCATTTCCCCACATCGCAAACACTGCGTACGCCCTCGCATCGATGGATGCTCAATACCCAACATGGTGTGACCCCAATAAATTCTCGTTATGCCAAGTAATGCCGTGGGGCATGTATCTGACTCAACTATCAACTCCCATAAAGTCGAGGTATCTGAGAACGGTTCGCTTATATCTAGATCATCCGATTGAAACTCCATGCCCGAAAGCTGTTTAGAAATCTGACAACTTCAGTAAATCCATAGATCTCGCAATATACTTCAGAATACATGAGTAAAATGCCTTATGCTCATAACTTTCACCTTTGCTGTTTACTTGGGATTCCCACGCTGAACCTGAGACTTTCTGTGCCTCTTGATGCAAATTTCGTAAGGAGTGGTCATACCTATGGAAAGGGACATTCACTTCCGTATACCTTTTTGCCATGTCACGCGTAAAAAATGAAAATAGAGAGCAAGATTTCTACTGTCGTAACTGATGTTCTTAACCTGTGCCACCATTTTCCATAAAACCACACCCCCAGATCCTCGTGTAGAAGCTGCCGTAGCGATACTCTCTTGGATGCATTTCGTACTAAGAAAAGCTTCTTTCACCGGACATTCACCTCGTAAGTCCATAACTATACAGCCTTCAACTTGAGCTCAAATAGTGTGTACCAAACGTACTTGCTCATCAATCTTCATAATTCGTTTCAAAAATTGCGGTAATTGCTTAGCAATAATATTTCCTTCCACCAAACCTTGGACTATGCGCCATTCGTCTTCCGGGCCTTGACGCACCATCATTGGGGCAAATTTGCCATAATCCTTCTCTCATACAGCGCTAAGACGTTAAATTTCGTCCGACGCATACACTTCAATTTTAAACAGGAAAGTCTTCCTGAGTAATTTGTCATCTGGTTCATTTGATGGCCGCCTCGCTACTTTACTTGCGTAGCCTTTCAATGGTTCAGGTAACAGATCCGCTTTCTTAACCTTTTCCTGTACGATCACCTTCCATATGAGCCCTTCAAACGATTGCGACGTTCTTTGCGCCAATAAAGCTGTCCCCACAACCTGTTTGCGCCACACCTCCCAATCTTTGTTCCCTTCCACCACTACCAATTCGAAATAATCCAATAGCCGTTCTACTTCTGGTACTTTTAATGCTGGTAAACGTTTTGCGGCATCCGAAAGTCGTGGGACAGGGCCTCGCGCCTTAATAAACGCTGCCGAGAACAGATCCTGCGTCAAATCAAGCCAGGCCTGCACCCGTGGGCGCGATGCTGCCGCTTGACTCAGCGCAGTTTTCAACGCCACTGCCATACATCGCGGTTCCTGTCGTCTCTGAAGATTCCACTCTACCCACCCTAGGCTCAGCTGATACACTGAGTCCTTTGGTCGGGTTCCTTTTTTCTATTTTTATTTTTGTGCGAGTGAAATCCAGTTCCACACACGGTTTTACTGGTTTATCCCCGGTCCCAGTTGGTTGGTACCTGGTTCCAGTACTACCGCCTCCGTAACCGGTAAAACCAACACTAACACCTTATCTGAATGGGGTACCATTACATAAGTGATATTAAGTTGAAATATCACAGTTCAATTCAGACTTGCTGTCTGAAATGCGAATATTAGATTATAAGTTATTATAATCCACCTTGAGAAACAGATTTAGATATAGTTATCGAATCTAAGAAGAAATCTAAAAAAAGGAGTATTGTCAGATTAGTTTTAATTTACATGTTACTATGATTAGTCCAGATCTAATTATGCTAGTTAGTTCTAAACCACTCATAAATATATTCACTCTTAAACTTACCGTCTTGTAGCCCCGTGTCGTAGTTATATATTCATATATATAACTAGGACTACTTAATTAATTCAATAGTCCAGACCTAGTTTAATATTAATTAAACTATTGAGAAACAAATTTCATTTGTTTCTAACCAATTGCACGCTTCCTCACTTGCATTTTTAACAGTGTGAGCCTGTAACAGCTAGCATGTTACACCTGGTAGCACTTAGTGGTTCGTTCCGCTAGTTAACTAGCGGAGCGAAGAGTTAAGAGCCGCCCGGTCGTCGTGACGACGGTCGGCGATCGTGAACGCGAGAGACAGCTCACGCAAGACTTAGTGAGGGAATCATTCCCTCACTTTCCACAAAGAAATGTGGATACTGTGGTGGAGATGATGCGGACCATAATGACCGACATCATCACAATCCTCCGAGGTTTTACCTCGGAGGAAGCTATAGAAATGGTAAACCGTTTTAAGAGGGTTTACATAGACCCTCATGTGCGCTCCGTAATGTCACTGTCGCCACCAACAACGCCCACTGCGAGCGTTGATGTTGTAAAGGCGCGGATTCCGCCCTTTACTAGCGAAGGGGGTGACCCCTTCGTAGAAGGTTCGCAGAGGTGGAAGATGCCATCTCTGCGCAAAAGATTGTGGACCCACGTCCACAAGCTTATCTTGCCACCACATGCCTGGGCGATGAGCCGCAGATCCACTGATGGATCTGCGTTCCTGACGTATCAGGATTCGAAAGCTGAGCTGAAGCTCAACTCCAAAGCTCCAGAAATGGAGCTTAGTTGCCGTGAAGAGTTTATGGAACTCAAGCAGGGTAAAATTATACTTCAAGCTTACGCTCAGAAGATACAATATTTGTTATCAAATATTGTATATGGGCTGGTGCCCCCTGCCATGCAGGTCACTGGCTTCATGAAGGGACTGAACGACGGTCCCATCAAGCAGAGGCTTTTACCGAATTCCGCCAAAGACTCTGAGGGATGCTTTAGACCAAAGCATCCGAGAGGAATTCAGCATGCGTTCGGCGTCAACGCATGCTGGGCTCAGTCGAAGGGCTCAAAAGCCTTTTGACTTTAATATGCCGCCGGTGCAGCATGCTATATATATAACAATTTCTCAAACCGACGAAGTTCACACTTCGACCCACGACACAAAAACACGCGCCAAAGCGCGGGCGGAGAAGGCCCAGAACCGATAGACCTATCGGTTGCAGTTGCCTCGACCCCGAGGCAACCGAAAAATAAGAAGTTCCTTCGCTACAATAGATGCGCGAAGATGGGACATTACGCCCATGAGTGTATGGCGCCGCGGCCGGCGCCACGTAGTCAGCGGACTGGACAGTCCGCTGATCGGCGACATCAACAGGGGCAACCCTCTGTTGATGCAAAAAACGGCAGCAACCAGTAGGGGCGGGGCGCCCTACTGGATGGGTTATCTCACATGCTGACATCGGGCAGGTGAGGATAACAGCCCCAGACGGGACTATGTCCTGTCAAAAGGTGCAGGGGGAAGGGAAACCTCTTATCACCCTGGAAGTTAAGCCGCATGGAAACGCTTTCCCCATGCGCGCTCTGTTTGAAAGCCTGCTCATTCTGCGCAGGCTCCCCTCCAATCTCTGCCGGCTCCGACAGAGTGTTGGAAGTCCATTTCCATGGGCTTTATATTCGGTATTCCGCCCGATCATAGTCGGAAGACTGGAATAGTGATCCTTGTAGACCGTTTTAGCAAGATGGTTCATCTTGCTGCAGTGTCAGCGAATGTCACTGCCGCGCAAACAGCACGGATATTCGTTGACACGGTATTCCATTTACACGGAATGCCGGAGAACATAGTCTCGGATTGATATCCGAGATTTACAGGACGTTTCTGGCAAGAAACGTTCTCTTTGTGAGGCACGCAGTTGAAGATGTCATCTGCGGACCATCCGGAAAGAGATGGGCAAACTGAACGCGTTAGCCGCGTTCTCGGAGACATGCTGCGTTCATACGCGCATGCCTTCGAGCAGTGGAGTGACTTTTTGCCAGTCACTGAGTTTGCAATAAACAACTCGGTGCATGCTTCCACGAAGCATCCACCGTTCTACGTGAATGTCTTAAGGCATCCACGAACCCCTGCTTTACTTGGCGGTACGCCAAATCTAAGTAGGAGAGGGACCCGCTCAAATTTTGAGCGAGTCGATGCGCAAGTTGCAAACGCAACTTGCGAAGAGATTAACGAGTCTTCTACTGTTGACACAGTAGAAACTCAAGCAGCTTCAGTTGATATGTGTCTGCAGCAATGGCTGCACACAACAATCCACCTACTGCTAATAAAGCAGTAGATGAATTCGTATTACAGCGTCAAGCTGTAATGTGGTGTAGTCGCTCTCAGAAATTCTTTCTGAGATGCGAACACCCACGGGGGGGCCAGATGACTGACTGTCGGAGGGGTTACTCCGTCCATCCAGGTCTTGATCCGATCCGGCATTCGGCCGGCTTGATCGGTCACTTTCATCACCTTGGTTGGATGATCGATGTTCGAAAAGCTCATCTTGTGTATCCGTCAGTACTGGCGGTCGCGCTTTCTTGGCGGACCCTAGGGCGAAAAGTTAAAAGTCCGTCGAATAGGGAGACGAGGGTTAGGACTAAAGGTAGCTCCTGGGCGGATATCTTCACTGGGGAGCTCGATTGGCAATATCCTTGAAGTTTGTATACTGCGAGGGCTGGACCGAGAATAGTCGATCGGCCAGCTAAGCCAATGATAATAAAGGGGTAAATCCAAACGTGTACATAATAGGGAATCCAAATGAAACTCCACCATCTTCCACAGTAGGCCAAAACGTTACCACACTTTCCAATATGAGATATAACCGTGTTCAAAACACGGGCGACTTGAGGCGAATATACACGACGCAGCGACTCCCGGTCGGGGGACTTCCGGTGGGTTACTTGAATCTTCCCCGGGCAAACCAATAGCAGCAAGACGGGACCTTGTTAGCCATCTGCTGTGAACCAATGAAAACGACTTGTGTCTAAGAAAGCGATACGTATACTGATTTTTATCCCTATGTCCAATACTCCCTTTTGTGTAACCTACCCAAAATAGCCTGGCTGGCTAATAAGGTGCCTTACCTGAAATAGTCCAGTTAGCTCCATCCGGATCTCCTTTGTGTTCTGTACACCAAACCCAGCCGGATCGGCCGAATGCTGTTTTGTGTACTGTACACCAAAACCAGCCTGATCGACCAGATGCTCTTTGGTGTTCTGTACACCAAACCCAGCCGGATCGGCCGGATGCTCTTTGATGTACTGTCCACCAAACCCAACCGGATCGGCCGGATTGCCATCCATCTAAGCTCACTTGACCGCTGGCGTTAGCACCTCCTTGGCAGGTCCACGTCCAACCCTGGCGCCTCATCCGTCTTCCACCATGCTCAACCTTTTTTTCAGGACCCTACGCACATACACCCTCCAAACAATCCACCCTTCGGTCATCCACTGTCTGAGGCCATCCGTCTCACCTGACCCGGACGGCCCATCTACAGCTAGCTCAATTACGAACATCTCGACCACACCCATCTGGCTCGATTCCATGCCTGACACCGTCCTGCTGCTGGTGGGTACACTTGGTGGCTGACATCCGGCATCTACGCCCTTGGTCCGTATTTTCTACCAATCAGAAGGCACCCTTGGTCAAATGTATTTCATACCTTCCCGTTGATTAATTCGCAAGTCACTTCACCACAGCCGCCCTTGAGTCTTGTCGCAGCCGGACAACGGTTGAGGCACCTCTTCACCTGACACAAGTCTTTTTGATCCTTCTTACCCATGCCCCGCTTTGGTACGTCTTCTGCCCGATTTATGGCGATTTCCATGGAGCCGGTCTTCCGGCCGGCTTGAAGCCTCATCCGTCGATGCTGACCCTATCTTGATATATTTTCATTTCTGCAAGTCGACCAGGATAACATATGTCGAGTTACTCTGGTGGATGATGACTCGCCTGCCAGCGGAGTGGAAGTTGCAGGGCCGCCGGATTCATCCCGTGTTCCCGATCTGGTGCTGTCTCCGGCTGAAATTGACACTGCACTCCGCATCCACGGTCAGGCCTGCGGTGACCGGGACAGATTGAGGGACACCGTCTCTTCCCTTCAGGCAGATCTCCGATCCTGTCAGGCCGACTCCAAAGTTATGACGCAGAGATGTTCGACCCTTCGTGAAATGCTGGATAGCACGGAGCCCCGAATTTCCGAGCTGAGGCGTAGCCGTGGGGAAGCAGTGGGTGAAGTAACCCGTCTTCGGGCAATTGTAGGCCAGCTCACTGACGGCCTACAACAGGCCGCTGCACCATCCGCCCCCACCTCCGAAGTGGCGGGGCTGGAAAAAGAATAGAGGTGCTAGCCAACCAAGTGGATAGCCTGGAACACATCCAAACGGATTTAGTCCAGCAGCTCGCCTCCGCCATCCGCCGGGCCGACGATGCTATCGCCCGGAAATCCTCCTCGGAGCCGAGTGATCTTCAGCAGCAGGTGACTGATCTCGAAGGCCAGGTCGCCATCCTGACAAAACAGAGGGACCGCCTCCGCACGCTAGCAGACGTCGTCGAACCTCTTCGAGCTGCCAACCAGGAGTTAATTCACTGCTCAAAACTTCAACGTAAGTGCTTCTCCCACGCCTCGGGGAAGCGCTTACTCGGGCGAAAGGTTATCGAGTATGCCAAGCCGGGAAGACAGTCGAACCCGGTATGGCGAAAGGTTTAAAAAGATCAGTGATGGAGTGGCTTGGTCCGAAATCTACTGACAGAGAGAGGTTAGAAAAGTATGCTATGACTGTCTTGCTCCAGGCGGTTGAGACAATGGAAGCAAGACCGGGGATGAAGGGGATGAGTCTTTCTCTGGGTGAGCAGTTTGTAATCACGGTGGACGTGGATGCATATCCGTATCATGAGATCTTACCTGATTCTTTGGTGCCATTTTGGGGGACTTACTGCTGGGCTTCAAACCCTTGGATTAGAGAGCAGCGGGCGATGGAGCTAGTCCCACGGAAATATGACCGGATACCGATGCTAACTATCCGTGATTTACGAATATTACGACTAACGTCAACTGAGTTTATGTTGCAGGCCTTAGGAGTCCAGGGCAGATCGCATACACGAGCCAAAATTGGCAGGTGGCTATGTGCCGTGATTTTGGCTTCACCTAGAGTGGCTGTCGGTAACTATATTGGAGAAAACCCAAGAATTTCTTTATGTCGAGGGCCGGCCACATTAGATAAGTTCACCTGGGAACTGGAGGCGCCGGGGCAGATACGTGGGCCAGGGAGAACAAAGCAGGACCAAGTCCAACTTCGGCAACAATCTGAAGGCATTCTATGGAGGGTAACATCTTGTACCCTGGTGTTAAATGAGAAAAAACCGAGATTATGGGTGCGTGGGTAGTTTTTCACCCGCATCGGGATATTCATTTAATTGGACGGACAGTGGAAGATGCATCTCCAATCTGGAAGATATTGCCAACATTTCACAAGTCGTTCCGGAGGTTATATTTTCACGGTGTCGCACCACCGCTGAAACTACTACTCCCCCGTCCCAAAGTTATTGTCTGATTGTTGTTTAAACACTGAGATTAAGGTCAAAAATACTGCTTTTTTGTTATAAATTACATCAAAATATAGGTGTTTTCAGGGCTTTCATTTGATGATAAATTGGGGTTTTAAGCTTTTCGCTAGCTGACGTTGCAGTACCAAAACTACCTTTTAATTTTGGAGTCATTTGACGGAGCACCGGTAGATATATAAACTTCGCTCCAGCCTTTGCCGATGAAGGTGATAGTGATGGAGGAACCCATCTCTGCAATGATACATGTTACTCCTTCCGTCCCAAAGTTATTGTCTGATTGTTGTTTAAACACTGAGATTAGGGTCAAAAATACTGCTTTTTTGTTATAAATTACATCAAAATATAGGTGTTTTAAGGGCTTTCATTTGATGATAAATTGGGGTTTTCAGCTTTTCGCTAGCTGACGTTGCAGTACCAAAACTACCTTTTAATTTTGGAGTCATTTGACGGAGCACCGGTAGATATATAAACTTCGCTCCAGCCTTTGCCGATGAAGGTGATGGTGATGGAGGAACCCATCTCTGCACTGATACATGCTTTTTTTGTTGGGCCATTTTTGGGTGAATGCGAAGTGGTTAAAGTTGGGGTACCCATGATGCTATAATCCTTGTGAAGAAGAAGAATTTGACTGAAAGGCAACGGCGAGCGGTGTACGAGTATATATTAACAGCTGCTATAAGGCATGCCAACATTCGAGGTACTGTGCCTTCTTCATCTCCATCCATAACATCAACCGGGGTTCGGTCCAGCACATTGATCTGAAAAGGCCTGCGAGCAAGTTACTGTACTCTCTAAACGATGCCATGTCTATCTTCATGAGCAAGTACTATATATATTATGAGATTTCTACCTTCACGAGCACCGGAATAGAAGAGAATTCATTGCGATCGACTGTAGCACTTCATAAATAAAAATAAGACAATAAAAATGGGACGCTAAAAAACCGTGAATCGGACAATAACTTTGGGACGGAGGGAGTATTAGATAAGTGGAAAAGTAGATGTGAAACTAGTAGCTGGTGGACCCAGATGCAAGATGTTGAACCCAAACAGGTATGGGATCATGATATCATGCTTACTAACTATCAAGTGTGGGTACAGTTTTGGGTCACAACAATGCAACGTAATACTTTCTTTGTGCGAGAGAACTCGGATAAAAGATGTGTCTTAGACGAGCGATGCAATAGTGAGCGGACGGATGTTTTTCATATTTTCTGGGAGTGCAAGCGAGCTCAGGCTTTCTGGCGAAGATTGCTCCAGCACTGGCGAGGAGTATTTATAACGGAATCATCTTTAGGTGAGTTTCAAGCAGCAATAGTGACGAGGAGTGCACCACTGATAGGTGATAATATGAAAAGGGCGATGATGCATCAACATGGATGGTATGATGATATGTACACACAAGTGTTCGACCGCCTTTGGAAAGGCGTTCGGGCTACCCTATTTGACGGAAATTTACCTCGTCAATTATGGGCTGAATGCGTTCGCCACATTACTGACCTGGTGAACATGACCCCAGCTCTGTTACAAATAATATAACGCCATATGAGCTTTGGTATGACAAGAAACCTTCCGTCATGAGTCTCCGTGTTTTTGGATGCAAAGCTTTTGTCCACGTCCCAGAAACACATCGGGACAAGCTAGATCCACATGCTACTATATGCATGTATCTCGGTCTACCCGACCATAAGCGTGGTTTTCGACTACTTGATGTTTCCACTGGCAAGATTATCTACAGCCGTGATGTTACTTGACGAAACCGTATTCCCCTCCTTGACATTTTTGCCAACGGAATCAGGATTAGGTAGATCAAATCGATCAGCAGAGCTAGAACAGCCTAATAGGGATGAAACTTCCCCAAATACGGATCGTATTATATTGCCTACGACACCGTATAATGTAACTCATCAACCTACAGAGAATGTTGCATCTAAGCCGGCGAATACATCACTATACTTGCCATCCTTGGCTGATGCTTTGCACCGAAACGAGCAAACATATAGTTTTATTACACAACCATCCCAACGAGGCACCAAGCGCAAGTTTGATGACATAGATCAACTAAATGACGTTCCCCTTGAAAAATCCGTTCCTCTTTTAAATAGTTTTGAGGATATTGCAGACGAACATCGTCGGGTCAATCTCATTTACACTCTACTAGCTATTCGCTATATTGCCGAGCCGCGTACATTCCGCGAAGCTATGACATCTTCTCATGCTGAAGACTGGTTCAATGCTGCTCAATCCGAGATCAAGTCTCATGATGATAACGGCACATGGACACTTGTCCCCCGACCATCAGGAAGGAAAGTACTCCGAAACCGATGGGTCTGGGTTGTCAAATACAACGGCAACGGCGAAGTAGACCGATTAAAGCTCGATTAGTAATAAAAGGTTTTCTCCAACAGTTTGGTATTGACTACACAGAAATTTTTGCCCCTGTGCTACGAATGGAAGTCCTTCGTCTTCTTCTTACTATTGCAGCAATCCTAAACTATGAAATTCACCAAATGGATGTAAAGACTGCTTTTCTGAATGGTTTTCTGGATGAAGAAATTTATATGGAGCAACCTGAAGGATTTACAATCCCAGGAAAAGAGCATTTGGTGTGCAAGCTCAAGAAGAGCTTGTATGGACTCAAACAGGCACCGCGTGTGTGGTATCAAACCCTCGCAAAATTCCTGGAGAGCATCAAATTCCGACGTCTCATTAAAGATCGATGTGTCTTTGTCGGATCGCTCCATAATCAGACATGCTATATTGCAGTCTATGTTGACGATCTACTGATCATCGCTCCAACACCTTCCCTCGTCAATGAAATCAAATCTGCCTTGAAGAAGCGTTTCAATATGACAGATTTAGGGGAGGTGAAGTACTTGCTCGGTTGGTCCATAGAGCGGAATCGCAAAGACCGAACAATCTTCATCCACCAAGAGAAATATGCTATTAAGGTCCTGGATCGCTTTAAAAACATTGTGACGTATCCCGTCACTACACCAGTTGACCGCAGCATAAAACTGTCTAGTGCTATGAGCCCTCAAACAGAAGCTGAAAGAAATATGATGAAAGACATTCCATATCGCGAGGCAGTCGGCAGCCTCATGTATCTTATGATAGGCACTCACCCTGACCTTGCATACTACATGAGATAAGTAAGTCAATACCTCTCCAACCCTGGAGAAGAACACTGGAAAGCAGTAGTTCGAGTTTTCAGATACCTGCATGGCACAACAAGCCACGGACTAACTCTGGGTGGAACAATCCAGCAGACTACCCGTCAACGCACGGACAGTCTTACCGCTTTTTCAGACTCTGACTATTTAACAAATAAAGAAGCATTACCCTTGGTTCTCTTTGAAGAATTAACACACAAGAGAATAAGTGGCATTGAATCCGCTACACTTGCACTTATATGTGTATATATACATTAAGTGCTTATGTTTCTACTGAGATATAGGAACTCTACATGAATGATTCTACAGACATAATGCTTAGTGTCAATGATAAAAGTAAAAAATAAATCTTTTTGCCTTCTTGCAAAAATCAAGTTCTTTCTCTACCTTCCCTACTTCTACGCGCAACGTGTTATCACTTCAACAACGCGTAACGTAATGAAAGAAACAAGGTGTAAAGCAAGTAATGACTCTTTTATAGCGTCACACAAATTAAATTTAGGAGAGGGCCCTTTCCTAAATCTGTTTTGTGTGAGGATCGAACCTACTACCTCTGACTTAACACTCGGCATCTGCCATCAACATTTGGTCTCCGTGATATCCCCAGCAAGAACTCGCCCAGTAATAGACGTTCTTGCGCGCTGTGTTGAATTGGACGCCCTCTAATCCTGCGCAGAAGTGCTCTTGAGTTTCCTTGATTGCTGAATTTAAAGAAGGTGACAACGTCTAAACCAAAAGGACCGTGCGCTTGAGCCGTCGACCCCCATTTTCGTGTCGGCATCAATTTTAGTGTCCAGTTTAATACCTATAATTAGAGTGAACACAGGTTTACAACACATGTTATACGGTTGCCTTATATGGATTTTGATAACACATGTTGTACGTTTAGAACAGATACTACACTTGATCTTAGCGGAAAGACCGAGAAGGTATCACACATGTTATTGGTCAAGGAAGTCGAATACGATCATCAACGTTAATGGGTTTGTCTACTAGGAAAGTCAAGTAGAAAAGAAGGTACTATAGAAATGATCCTGTGTAAGTACACACATGGTTATACGGTACCGGTAACCATTGGCATTCCAGGGTAGGGTAAACGTGCCTCAGTACAGTACTCGGCCAATCATTGCGAAGGGGGTAATCTTTTTGTTGTTTGCGCTTTTTATTGTTCTGGGCTAATTTTTCCGTAAATACATGTCGAAGTACATCGCGCACGTTCCCTGTGATGCTGACACGCTGTCGGTTCCTTGGCAAAAAAAACAACGACATTTCGTCTCTAAATTGCGTGAAATGTTACGCTGTGGTGGACGACTGGTGTGGTCTGTTCGAAGCAGGTGCTGTCCGAGACCGACCATCGTCACGTCGTCTACTAAGTCTAGAGCAGCTACAAGTGCCGCGGCATAGTATTCGAGCCGCTGCAAAGGAAAGTGAGGCTACAAGGCTACGAAAACCACTCGTACTTGCGTACGAGTGGACTAAAGCTCACGAGGGGCAAAACGATGCAGTTGAAACGCTGGTTTCAATTGTAGCATTTTTATAGCTGATTCGTCGTGTGGTTGGTGCCGCCGAAAAATAGTGCAGCAAAAATTTTGTTTTTGTTCAGGCATTCTTTCTTATTCCAGCAATGTCAAACTTCTGATCAGCGGCGACCGTGCGCACAAAGCACCACTAGAACCGTCAAATTCAATCACAATGATACTATGCCGCTCCAATGGCTGAGTCAACTTCAACTAATAGCTCCTCTAGCGACAACAAGAGCAGATCTACCGTACTTTCGATTGCCAAAGCACCAACTTCCATATCAATTTATGGATGGGATTTGATACGCGACATCGTTCGATGGTGCTTGTCAAGAATCGCGACTACATTTACGTCGAAGTGCAATCTCCGACTAGGTTACCGTCTTTAGCATTCCATGTTCGCGCCAAGCTGTTGGTATTCGAACGAGTCGTTGGTCTCAGTCTACATATGAATTTCATCCTTATGGTGTTTGTCGACTGATTATACCTCGTTTAATTAAAAAGATGTCATCACCACTAAGTATGTGATTATCGAGAAGTGAACAAGTTGACTGAAGATCTTGGTCAAACGTTGCAGCATTGCATATGATAAAATCATGAGACGTGAATTGTATCTGTTCAAGATGTAAAATAGATATTTGTAGGACCTGCAAATCGTGTCTTGAGTAATTTGCAATATGCAGAGTCGAGAAAGGGCTGGATTTCGGGATGTTAGACCTTCGTTGACTCAGCGAAAAATCACCTTTTGTCTGTCGTGTGCGAATAACTGGATTGTCACATCCCTTGTTCAGCCCAAGTCATTTAGACAAAATGCTTTTGAAGCTCATTCATTACGATGCGTTGTACCTGCTACAGAATACAAATACATGTATCCTGGGGGCTGCGAATACATGTAACATCTCCCCCAGTAGCGCAAGGAAAGCCAGTACCGTATACCATCTGTCTTAGCCGACACACACGGGAACAATAAATGCCTGCACATGCTGATGATTTGTTTTGGAATGTTTTTGAAAGGTTTAAATAAGAAAATGGGCAATAGATTTTGGACAAAACAACAACTCTGAGCAATGTGAAGGTCACCATGATGATCAGAAAGGGGTTTACACTGCCATCCGTCCCAGATCGTTAATATGTAGGTGGCCTGTGGCCTCCGTTTTCACTGTGTTTCATTTGGCCGCGCGCCATCGATTTGACAATTGCGCGATGTCCACTCAAGTGTGTCACATTGACATTTTTTTGTATCCCTTACCCATAACTGATCGACTGTGATTGGCTGAGAGTTTGTGTTGGTCATAACAATTTGTATGATATAACAGATGTTATACGGTATTTAGCAGCTGCTGATGATACAAAACCGGTACAAACCAAGTGCAGTCCGTCCAATTTTAATGCCTTTTCGCATATCTGTGTGGCCTGTTTTTTTTATTGCTTTGTTCTTTCGCTTCCTGGCTTTTTGTTGGTGTTTTAACTGCATTTCCTTTAGACTCTTTTTCCAATTTTTTTTTATTTGGAAAAAGTTGTGGCACTTATAATATCCGAGCAACTCTTTCTGAAAACGCGAGCCCTGGCTCAAATATCTGTAGCACGTTCCAATGAGGCAACGGTTTTGGAAATGGCCCAACAGTCCCCAGAATTACGGAAAACTCGGTCTTTGTCAAGGAGATCAGGAACGCGTCCACAGTGTCGGTTTTGCTTTTGAATTCCCCCTGGTGCAGGTTCTGGCTTTTTCCACGGCAAACGTAATGGCGACGTAGTGGCACGACAGCAACGATCAATGATAATATGAAAAACAAGTAGCTGTACCCGTTGTATCAACAGGGGCGGCAGAGGTCGATTATATTTTGGTTGAGAGGGGTTACAGTCAACGATTGCAATTGGACGAAAAAAAGAATGTTCGAGGAATGTTCTCCAACCGCCTGACTCTACACAGCCCTCTAACCGGCGAGTGTCACGGTGTATAGTATACTTCCACCACACATTTAAAATTTAAAAAAAAAAATTTTCGGCGCGAAAAATGGCACGTAAGCGTACCCGGAAACCCTCCCCCAACAAGACGTCTGGCAGCGGGGACAGCAGCTTTGAGAACGACGACAGGGGCCGTAGGGGTTCGAGTGGAAGCAGCTATGATGACGACAAGGGGGAGGGGGGAGGCAGGAGCCGCAAGACGGAGCAGAGAAGTGACGACAGAGAAAAGGAAGCAGCAGTTGGACCTCCGCTGGAAGAAAGAGAATTTTCAAGTTGGGATGAAGTAAACGAATATATGACTGTATATGAAGCGCGATCATATCAGGTGCGAAGGATTGCATAATTACTTTTATTGATGCTCATACTAATATCTGATGTATTTCTTTTACCCTTTCTAGGTGCGAACAAACTTCTACTGTCTTTGTTTATGTTGATATTGCCTTTATTGATGTCTTCCTAACATATTTTCTCTTTGTTTTATATTGGCAGGTGCGAACAAACTCCTATTGACATTATTTTTATTGGTATTGACTTTATTGACGTGTTTCTAACTTATGTACTGTTTGATTTACCAATTCAGGTGCGAACAAACTTCTGCTCTCTTTATTTACATTGATATTCACTCTATTGACGTGTTTCTACTATGTTTACTCTTTGATTTACCAATTCAGGTTCGAACGAACTCCTATTGTCATTATTTATATTGGTATTGACTTTATTGGTGTATTTCTAACGTATTTACTGTTTATTTGATCATGTCAGGTGTGAAGAAACTTCTACTCTCTTTATTTATATTGGTATTCACTCTATTGACGTATTTCTACTATGTTTACTCTTTGATTTACCAATTCAGGTGCGAACGAACTCCAATTGCTTTGTTTATATTGATATTCACTCTATTGACGTGTTTCTACTATGTTTACTCTTTGATTTACCAATTCAGGTGCGAACCAACTCCTATTGTCATTATTTATATTGGTATTGACTTTATTGACGTGTTTCTAACGTATTTACTGTTTGATTTACCAATTCAGGTGCAAACAAACTTCTACTCTCTTTATTTATATTGATATTCACTCTATTGACGTGTTTC